>UCOL01001326.1:0-38833 GCA_900474335.1 Ormyrus nitidulus
AGATTTCCCATACTCCCTCGTAAAATAAAAATAAAAAAAACACATACATCCATACAGACATTTTTTAAAAATCATTTATTCTTGTTCCTGACACATTAAAATACAGCTATACAAAAAATTAAAAAAAAAATAACACCTTAATATCTTCTGAACTAATAAGTTTCATAAGCTGAAAAATTATACAGCTCTAAACTTACAAAAGATCTATCCTTTCCCAAAATTTCAAGTCAATTAAAGCATGACACCTTAAAATACAATTATAACAGGTTTTTAGAACAACGCCAAGAATTACTATTACAAAGTTTCCTCTATAGGAGGAAGAAAAACCTAATTTTTTATGCATTAACTATATCAATTTATAAAATAAATGAATTTTATTTAAACCACGAATTAACGATTAATATATTATTAGGGTAAAAAAGTTTTTGAATTAAACAGATTATTGTAAGAAAATGCTTACAAAATATTTGCGTTTATATCATACATATATATAACATGTAAAAAAACTAAAAAATTTTCTGTTTATATATTTGACTTCGTAATTCAATGGCAAACCTTTTTTTTCTTAGTCATCAGTCAAACGATAAACCATGTGTGCATTTGATAACAAAACTTTTCAATCCCGATTGTTTCAGTATTTACGTGAAATTGTGAGTTTGAAGTTATACATTTACCGCAGTAAATTGAAAAATTAAATAATCTTAGATTTGCTGCTTAAATTTTAAAAAGTGTTTGTTTTAAAATTGATTATATCATAAAGAATTCAATTTGATATTGATAAGGCATCTATTTCACTCTTGAAGTTTAGTATAACTGCGATAATTGGTGATAACAGCAGAATGGTTCTAAGCGCGGCCATGTTCGTTTTACAATGAGAAAATGTTGTCAATAGTTGTAGTGAAATAAAATAGAGCACTAATAATATATATTGTGATTATAATATATATTTTAACAACTCCTGATATAAGAACTGAATAAGTACAATGAAATCATGTAAGATTTTTTGCATCCTAGGCGGTATTCTTCTTAGCTGTATATTAATTTCCACGGGAATATATTTTTTGCACGTCAAATAGTAAGTAAAAATAATACAAATATAATTCATTAAAGTAATTAAGAACAAGTATATAATACAACTAATAATGTTGGAACGTTTAAGTTTTCAAAAACCAAATTCCACGGCAGAACAAAATTCAACAATCAACGAGCAATCTACTAGCTCAACAATCAACGAGCCAACTGAAAGCTCAACAATCAACGAGCAAACTGAAAGCTCAACAATTAATGAGCAAACTGAGAGTTCAACGATTCACGATACGGAAGATAATATTTTAATAAACTTTCCCAAGGCACTTGTGGTACAACTAAATAATTCAGTATTATGGGTTTTGGATATAAATAGTGATAATTATATCTTTGTAAACCGAGACTGGAAAAACAAATTTCTATCATTTGATTTTTATTTAAAAAAAACAATTTACTTTGGAAGTTTTGTTGTTGGAAATCCTGTAACAAGTTTTTCAAATTTATATCCTGAACTGTCTCAACCAGGAAAATGGTCTGCAAATAAAATTGCAGTCGATTATGTAAATTCAAAAGTATATGTACTTGATAGATTTTCGTCAAAAATTAATATTTTTGATGTAGCTGGCGAATATTACAATATTGTTTTATCAGACGTTGATGATCTGAAAGACGTTGCTTTAGATCCTATAGAAAGATTCATGTTCGTTTTATTTGCATCTTCGGTAATATTTTAAAACTATGCTATATAAATAAAAAAACCTTTAAAGAATTATCATCAAAATCTTATTTTCAGATTTTAAAATTAAATATGGATGGAACATCACCAGAAATAATAATTGAAGATCCAAATATTTCATTTTTTACTATTGAACGCAAAGAAAAAAATATTTTTTGGGCTAATCTTCAAAACATTCAAAGAATTAGTTACGAAAAAAAAGATCAAGTGTTGGTAACTAATATTTCCAATATTGTATTAAGCATGGCATTTTCAGAAAATAAATTATTTTGGCTCTATCCACAAAATGAATTTGACGAATCTATTTTGTGGTCTTGTACAATAGTGAACAATATCTGTGAGGATATGTCAAATAAAATTTTTAAAGACAATCCATTAGAAATTAAATCGTATAATTTTGAACAAGTGTTACCGGAAACACCCAGTCAGTGCGAAAAAAGTAAAAAATGTGATCATATGTGCATAAGAAATTCCAGTAATAGACATTATTGTGCGTGTACTTTAGGTTGGCAACTACAGGAAGATTTAAAAAGTTGTCAACCAATTAATAACTTTCTTCTATACATACAAAAAACCACTGAAGGTTTCTTTATTCAAGGTAAAATATTAAATTTTTCAAAAGACACTTTCAGAGGAGCTGCATTGCCAAGTATAATATTTTATCCAAATACAAAATATATTAAAGAATCAATTGATTTTGATATTGATGCGCATAGTAATATAGTAATATTTATTAATCGCTTTGATATTTTTACGGTAAATATAAATACTGGGAACTCATATAATATGAAAACTCATATAAATGATATGAGCTTAAAAAAATCTCCTGCGATTGATTGGGTATCAAAAAACTTATATTATGTTAGAGACGGTGTATTTGCAACTACTAGTCAAATAATAGTTTGCAGAATAAATCAATATGATTATATAAAGATTCTACTAGAATTAAATGAAAATGAAAACCCCCAATCATTGATTGTACATTCGAATCAAGGTTATTTATTTTTTACAATAACATCATTTAGAAAATCAAAAATTTTTCAAATGAATTTAGATGGATCAGGATTTAAAAGATTTGGAGAAAATATTACAAATAGCGTTAGTGGTACTGGACTTTGTATTGATTTGGTCAATAACAGACTATACTGGTTTAATGAAGATAAAACAAAGATATTTCATTCCAATATATTTATTTCTGATATGCGGATTATTGACGTATCAAAGATTAAAAATCCAATCCAAATTAATGTATACAGCGAGTACGTATACATCAGCAATGCTACCAGTATTTGGTATTTACACGAGAAAACTAGTGAAAGTTTAATACAAATAGTGCCGACATTTGGAAGTGGTACATTAAAAATATATGGTAAAAAAATCTTTTCTCGAGAGGCACAATTTGTAGATGAAAACCACCCATGTGCAATCTACAATGGAGGTTGCGATCATTTTTGCTTTGCAATTCCAAAAACTGCGAAATCTTCTTTATCAAAAGGACGACTACAAAAAGTATGTTATTGATTTAAAATTCTATTTCTTTTCGTTTGGCCTGTATTTAGAGATCGGTTCTCTAAATAAAGAGAAAGTTTATATAAACCTTCATTTTGTTAAACCTAGTGAACAAACAGGTCTCTAAATAAAGGTCTCTAAATCTAAGAGTTAATTAAAAGTAGACTTTATAATTAGTTAATGATTTTATTACTATATTTTATAAAGAAAATGTATAATATATATTGAATACAATGAAGAATATCTATTAACACTAGAATAATGAACAAGAATTATAATACAATTCACAATATAGTGTGGTAATTAGAGATAAAATCACTTTAAAGTTCGGTCAGTGTTTATCTTTTAGTAGATAGGGCCATTCTCATGGTCTCTGCCACCATGACCGCTGTGACTCCCAAATCCACCTTGTCCTCCGTGACCACCGTGGCCAACTTGTCCATGTCCTCCAAATCCTCCCTGGCCACCATGACCACTTTGCTGCCCTGATCCGAATCCTCCCTGGCCACCATGACCACTTTGCTGTCCTGATCCGAATCCTCCTTGACCACCGTGACCACCTTGATCATATCCACCGAATCCTCCTTGGCCACCATGACCAGTATGCTGATGTCCTGATCCGAATCCTCCTTGACCACCGTGGCCAACTTGATCATGTCCCCCAAATCCTCCCTGGCCACCGTGACCAACTTGCTGGTGTCCGGCGTACCCTTCTTGATCACGAGGACCATATGCCATTGCTGAAGCGACAACAGCGGCCAAGGCCAAAATAATCTGCAAAATATTTTGGTAATTTTTATTTATTTATTTATTTATTTTTTTTTATTTTTCTAAGTTAATAACATTTTAAAGTATAAAACATTTTATTATAATCAAAAATTCTATAATCTCCATTTGAAAAATACAAATTGTGCAATCAGGTAAAAAAATTTATGTTTAGGAAAGAATCATCATTAATCAATTTAATGTTTAATTATTTAATATTAAAAAAAGACTTTTTAAAAAGTTAAAACATTTTTTTAATTTTCCAAATTACTAAATTTATGCAACACAACTCTGTAGAAAAAAATTTTGATGTAAAAATATAATGGATATCATTAAAACTTACCAGTTTGCTAGCCATGTTAATTCTGTTCAGTTATTAGATTGTGTCTGAAGCTCGTCGAAAACTTTCATCTTATATATATATCCGCGAAAGAAATAAGACCGCCTCTAAAGGTTATCGGCACCACATGCATCAGCATTTTAGATAATGTTTATACAGTATCGTCTGCGAATTAAAACTCTCCATTAGCGTGTGAATAATGTGTTTATTTTTTTCCATTGCGAATTGAGCACAAAATCTATCGATCAAGGAAAAACCCACAGTCCCCCTTTGGGCCAAGGTCTTTCTTAGAAGGAGCTAGTTTTCTTCAAAATGAACGGATAAAAGTTTGTTTTTCGCTATCTTGGATACTGGTTCTTTGGCAAAACAATTTTCACGAAAATAATATGTAAGACTTTGCTCATCAACAAGGAAGAAGTTATGATAGTGATTACATCAAAATACATAATATTTTATTTATATCACCAAAACATAGACATTGGATTTATTTCTTGGCGAATGTCATAAATTTTATTTTTTTTGCGTAAATTACGTATTAATTATTCGGTTTCATGAACTGGAATTATATTAGGTTTTCATATTTTTATCTGGACTAAAATGCTTTCACTTTTGATAGCCAAGACATACATTTTGTCCGCTCAAGTTCAGAAACTGCTATTTCCTAATTATTGCGGATTATGTTAATTATTTTTATATTTTAATATAGTACCTTTATTTTACTTTGGTTTTAAAATATAAATATTCATTCATTTTTCCTTAGCACAAAGTTGTTATTGTGACCTCGATCATATTCGTTCAAATTTTTAAAAGCAAAAAATATAGTTTTAGATTATTTTTGGACAATGTAATAGATTAACAACCCCCATTACAGAGTACTATCATGTCATAAAAGAAATGCTTTTGTAAAAAATGAATTTAATTTTATATTCCAACAAGTACAATCTGTTCAGATTTTTTTTATTTATTCTATCTAATTAATCTATACCTTAAAATATATATTTAATAATTTAACGTACGAGTTAAAATATATCATTAATATATCAAAGAAATCTGTGGTTGATTTTAGTAATTAATTCAATTCTAAGTATGAATAGTTTTGATATTCAGAAAGTATAAATTTAATAATCGAACCACGCGCCTTATTGTGTGCTTACCTGTGCTCATACAGCTTATGATTAGCAGGTTTGTATTGCATACGTGAGTGCACATGGTACCAGATTCTGATACTTCATTAATTTTAAATTTAAAATCAAAGCCTTTTACGAATTTATAATGAAGACTAAATTGGTAGGCGTTAATTTCGTATTAAGATTACGCATAAGAAAGATAAAAATAAGCGGAGAAGTGTAGTTTCAGGCATGTCACAATATTATTGCCACCAAGTGACTGTGATTATGTGATCAAATATGAAACATTAAATGATTTCAAATTTTAAGAAATCTAAAAACTGTATTCGTTATGGAAAAATTTTGTCATTTTCTATGTTTTAACTGCAATCTTTACACAGATTAAATATCTGTTAATGCTCAAAAATTGAAATCTTAATTTATTACGCATTTTTCAGTTTTTATAATTTTATAATTACAGCCGACTCTGAAAAACATATCGCCTAAGAAATATTTATATTCTTATGACTACAGTGAGGCTACGGTTTTTCCGTTTTACTTTTCCTAAAAAAGACAATTCTTATGATTGAAACGATGGATTGTTTTATAACATATAATATAGACACTATTTTTTGTCAGAATACCATTTTAACAAATCGCATTTATCAATCAAGTATATTTTACATTTAAGTTAGGAAAAACATTTGAAGGAAAGATTGTATTTATTTATTCAATTTATTGATCTTGATGCATTTCTAGCAGATTTAGATAAAAAGAAAATTCTAATTATTAATTTTTTTTATTAAATAACACACATACATTATTTTTCATTTGACAAACTACATTGAAACCTGGTATCGATAATATCACTTGATCGTGTCATAAGTTTATATAGGAATAACCGCAGGTCCGTAGGATTCAGCAGGTAGCTGGCCGTAAATCTCAGATCCAATGGGTGCGGCTACGTAAGCGTACTGCCCTGGCAGCTGTTGGGCATCAGGAATGGTGTAATCCTGGACGTACACTTTACCGATGACTGGACTCTCGTTGCTCACGTACGTAAGTATTTGAGGTGACTGATTTTCAGCGGATGCCGAAGCTGAGAAAGCCGTAGCTTGACTGGACTGCTGACTGTTGTTTAAGGTAAAGACCTGATTGGATTTAGAGCTGCTATTAAGGTTTAGCGCCGCCGTTTTATAATTTTTAATCGAAGAAAGTAAAGCATTCTTTTTTTGAAACTGAGACTGAACCTTGTTTACAGCACCGCCAATTAAAGTTGTTACAGTTTCTGTAAGTAGCAATAAGCAATAAATTTTAGTTAGCTGAAGTACTTTATAGAAATTATTTAATATAGCACCCTAATTTTAAATGTAATGATTTAGATTTTATTATTTTAATTCAGCAAGTAAAACTATCAGCTTAAAATTTAAAAAAGCCTGAAACATTGTGAATTCGTACTGTAAAATGTTGCACAGCTGCTGCGAAATTTTTATCTTTTTTATTTATCGCATTTTACATTACCTATTTCTTAATTCTCATAAAGCGTGAATACAGAAAAAAGAACGTTTTAAAAAAATAAAAAACCATTTATTTTATACAAAAATAATTTTAAATCTTGATTAAATATTAAATTTTTAGAAAATGAACCTAATCATAAAGGATTTAATTATTAAAATAATATAAAATTCAAGATGCAAATCAAAAATAGTGAGTTTGCCTTCAAACTAGGGAATACCCTACTTAAAATTTCGGTTACGTCATGTACATTTCAAAAATATATAAATTTCTGAATGCGTAAAATTCTATGTATCTCTTAGATTATTGATTGTGTTTTCCTCATATGACTATATTTAATTAATATACTAATTTAACACACTAACTGAGATGGAAAAATTTGTTGCAAAGCTACTTTGTAGTTTAATGATGTTTGTAATTAGCGTGATTTAAAAGACAAAATAATTATATTTTTTCGTATGGCTTTAGTAAAATATGTAATTATCAAACGAATGTTTTCAATGAAGAATAAGAATAAATGTGAACGTTAATGTTTTATGCAGTTTTATGTATTTATTTATTTATTTTTTTTTTTTTTTTTTTATAAAAGCAAACTTTTTATTATTTGGATTTTTCGAATAGATAATAGAGATAAATTGAATTATTACGACCGAATAACGTTCTGCTACATAAACAATTGAGCGCAAGTAACAGAAAAAAGTATTCTTACCTTTGAGAGGCACCTTGTACTTGAGTAAGTTATGAGATTTGGCAGCAACGCCAGCCACAACTTCATTCACCTTAGCCTTCTTGGAAGTTAATATCTGGGCGACACTCTCTTTTGCAGATTGGAGGGCAGCGAACTTGTTGCGCTTGGCAGCAACTACATTTTTTATGAGGGTCTCTTTAGCGTTCCTGATCGTATTAACGACTCCAGCCTTGACGTTCGCCACAGCTTTTACACTGTTTACAAACATCTGCTTTTTCAGTTGAGCCGATTGCTTAAGATCGGCTGCAACGCCCCGTGCATCGTTAATTAATTGTCCTTTGGCATTCGAAATCGTCGCGAAAGCATTGCTGTCAATATTATCCTTCTTCAAGAAGAAACCGTGAGTTACCGCTGCACAGCATAAGGCCTGAAATCGTATACAACATTTAAGCGAAGAGTTAGCATAGTTTCATTAACTAAAATAAAAAAGCTGAAGATAGTTGATAGTTTGATTGTAAGAAAGACTTTTTTGACGCTAGTTTTTTGCAATGTTATCTGTATCAATTCGTAAATGTTTCTTGTACACTTATTGAAATCATACTATAATGAGAGGAACTTTAATAACAAAATTGCTGATATTGCGAACGAAGATATTGTTTATTAAGGAAAAATGTATTAGTCAGACACAAATAACTTTTTATATTTTCATTCAATTTTAATATTTCTTTATAAAATTGCCGAGCTAAAATTTTAAAATAATCAATACTTTTATAAATAATTAGATTTACTATAGGAGAAATTTCAGATCTCCGGATCATGAATCAGTTCAAAGTCAGGGTAAATTACGGAGTTAACTAGAATTTTAATAAGGACTAAATATTTTTAATCTCTCTTAAAAGTTATTAACACTCAAAACTCGAATATTTTGAGGCTTTAGTTCCTAAAATTCTGCTTAGATTTTTTTTCCTTTTTGAATATATTTGAATTATATCAAAAACTTTTTTCAAAGTTCGAGCCAAATTCGAAATCCGAAGGTTTAAGTCTCTGCCAGAAAGTGCATGAATTACTTTACAATTTTCAGTACCTTATAATATTAAATCTTACTGATTGAGATTTAATTTTTCTATAAAACGTCGGCTCGCCCGAGTTAAAGGACTACCTTAACTACAAACAAAAAACTCAATAACTCTTTTGTACTTACCATAAAAGGCAACAAAATGAGATATTTCATTTTAGAAAGAATGTGCACACACGGAACAAGAAACTAAACTAATTTGACCGTATAATTCTACTTACACGAGCTTTTATACCTTTGGGTAAAGGAATCTTATAGGAGAAATCACTTTCCCAAATATTCTACCTCTAGGCATATTGCGACTGCAATGATGATTTTTCGGAATTGACTTAGCCGTTCTGTATCTAATTTTCTAATGATAATTAAAGTGCATAGTTCGAATATTATACAGCAAAATCATCAGTTTTCTTAACATGTATTATGAAGATTGTTTCATTTTTAAAATCAGACCAACAACAAATTTTATTGTTAATATTCTTCTTGCAAGATATTGCTCATTTGGCGTAGCTGCATAAGAATATTGAATAACAAATTTTTTAAAATTCGCATATCTTGATAGATACGGATTGATAAATTTTAAATAATAATAACTAAAGTGAATCAATTTTATAAATATTTACGAATTATTATTTGTAAAAGAATCGTGAAACAAATAATGAGTTAACTGAACCAAACTAATAGAAGATGATTTTTTGGAATTTAATTATTAAACTGTTTAAAAAATCTATCACTTTCATGACCACAATTATGTTTTACAATATATCAATAACAACAGATTACCAATATTTTTATGTTAAAATTATCAATGTACAAAAAACGCAAATCAATATTCCAACGCGAGAATGTGTTTGGTTTTAAGTTTTAACTTAAATTTATTTAAAACTCGAAACGAATTCACAAAATTAAATATAGTTAATAACTGCAGTATTAGAAATGAAAATGTGTCTTATTTTAACAAAAACTCTTTTAGAGATGTTTATACTTATGTTTTATATTATAAATTATTTTCTTTTTGTTTTTATATAACCGCATGAAAAATGATTTGTTAAACAATTAAACGTGATCTATAATTATCTTTTATCATAAAATCATGTAGATATTTGAGTAGCAATTAATTCAATTAAAGGGCACAACATAATTCGAAAATTTATCTGCAGAAATCATTGAAAATGCAATTTTGTACTCTTATATTGACCATTGATTTGAAATAACTTGAATGCAATCAATAATAGCATATGTACATAATAAATGAATAAAAACTGTGTTCCTTTATTTCGATAAATCCCCCAAGAACCATATTTCGATAAATACACGTATAAAGTTTTAATATTTACAGCAGACAATCTTATGTGCAATATTATTTAATCATTGGTGGAAAATTTCGTTTGCGATGAAGTAGTTTTGCTTGGAGTTGTGAGCTAGAAATTTTCTTATTTCCAAAATTGTATTTACTCTGTGATGAGGTTTTTAACGTTTCCGTCGGCTTGTTGTATGCATCATCAAATATCAATGCTGCAGCGGTTAATATTGATACTCCAGCAAATACTATTAACATTAATAATTCCAAAACTACCTATAATCAATTGAAAATTAAACTTTTGTGAGCGTTATCTTTTAATAATAAGCAAATAATATTGTTAAATTTTAAACAAAATTGAAGAAAACATTTTATTTGTAAATATCCTGCATTTCTTAAAGTCATTTAGATTTATTTAATGAAATTTTTTTATTTTTTGAACAATTTTATTTTTAAAAAATATCAACTGGTAATTAGTGATTGCTCTCTAAATATATACGTTTAAAAAATCGAGAAATTAATTAGAAACAAACAATATACAGTCTAGAATTTAAATGAATATATTACATTATAATTTTAATTAATATTACCTCAATAATAACTTTTAAAATAATCATAAAATGATCATGTTTCAATAACCATTGCCACATCATGATGGGTGATAAGAGGGCCGTTAACAATGCCTCTAATGCATGAATGACGGCATTCGACACCAATTTTGAGAAGACGTTATCCTCGTATTCTCTGTAAATATGTGAAAGGTGAACAAGTACTATAGTTACTATGAAGTTTCTTGCTTACATTCAGAAAGAATTTCATTTTCAATAATAATTTTATATATTTAGACTGCCTACTGTTAGTACTAGACTGTTAGAATTTTATACAGTTAGACTTGTATTAATTAAAAATTAAAGCGTTAGATATTAAAGGGATTATTGTTTTTAACCTAAAATTGTATTTAAAGAGAGAGAGAGATATTAACCTTGGTGACGAACTGCGAAACTGAATTTCTTCGTAGGCATAATCACCGGCTTGTTCTCTACTTGGACCAGCTCGAACCACTCGCAAATTCGTCATTTTTATACAATTAAACTACAATTTGAAAGCTTTATTTTAAAAAGACTGATTGAAAACATTGAACATTTAATACAAAATATAAACAATGAATATTTATTCATACCGCCATTTTTTATCGTACACTTGTTTTTTTTTTAATTTATCACAATCTTAAATTTTAATTCTTTATGAATAAATATAATAATAAATAAGTTATTTTGAATTTCCAAAACTCATTTTATTTCATAAAATTATAAAAAGATTTAGATATAAATATAAAAGATTTTCGCAATAAATATCACATTAATAGTAGAATAAAATCCCTATCAAATAGCATACAGTTTATAATAATACTCTCGCATAATACTTTTTTTTATCAACAGTACTTCTTTCATCAGTTCTTCTTATCCTTCTGAAGCCTTTTTATAACTTTCCTGAAGTAAATAATTATTTTAAAAATTAAATATTAAAATTTTCCTAAATAGTACAAATACATAGTAAAATTAATTGTAAGAGTATTTTCAATTGTTTGAATACAAAGAAAAGAGTTATTAGTCGAATAAAGCATCAATTAAATGAATTCTATAAAACAATTAATTGATAGCGATTATATATATAAATTTATCCACGAATCTTAAAAGGAATAATAAAAGATGCTAATTTTATTTTATTTAAAATTTATAAAATTGATATGGACTAGTAACGTCTATAGGGATAAGAATAATAATAACCATTATTCAAAGGTCTTTGCAGAAGTTGTTGCTTATTGACTGATTTCCGGTCATTCCGTAATTTTTGACGCTTTGCCACCTGTTGACGGTAAACAAATAATGGTCGAAAAATCTTTGCCTCTTCAGCTTGAAGATCTTGTATATCATTTTTTAATAAATTATCATTTAATGATCTTTTTGATCTTAACGATTTTGAAGTAATTGTAGATCCTGAATATATTCTTGTATTTCTCGGGTTTCTTGAGATATCCTAAAAATAAATAAACTTATTAAGGTGTATTTCAAAAAATTAATTTCACATTAGTAGCATAAAATAACTCTATGAACGTAAATTTATGTAATTTTTAAAGTATTTATAATTTATAATTGAGTAATAAAGCTATGTAGTTATGATAATGTAACATGTAAATTAAAGTACTTAAATTCTGGCTCCGCAATCTACATTTTTCAAAAATATCTTCTTTTCAGCGAGTGTTTCTTTGCGCGCAGACAGGCTGAATTCGTTACAAAAAGTTAAGAAAATAGTAATTTTAAGGCCGATAAATCAAATTCACCATTTTTCACACTTTAATTTCACGTTTTAAAATTATTATTTCTGTTAATTCGAACAACCATTAAAATGCTTATTTTTTAAATAAACGTCATACCAAAAGATAGCAGTCTTACCAAGGCGTCAGTAGTGCGACTGTGAGAATTGACACTTGATGGAAATAAAGTAGAATGAGTTTCACTACTACCCGGTTTTAATTTTGGGCGAATATTAGTTTGAGCTGCCGTTTGTCTTTCCGTTTTGTTGGCTGTTTCAGGCTCGAGATTGAAGCGGATTGATCGAACTTTACCGTCAAAGCCTGTCTCCTGCTTTGCATAAACCCTTTCCAAATGGCTGTCTTGAATGTCGTGGGATCGCAAAATTTTCGGTAGAGACATGCTAGTACTTTCGCTTGATGGAAAGGTTGATATTCCATTCAGAAGAAGGAATACGGATATTACAAAGACGAATAGCTAAAAAAGATAATTTTTTTAAATGCTTGATTTTACCTTTGCTTATTTTTAAGAAAAATATATATTTATCATCATAATAGTACACGTCTTAACTCCGTTAAAACAAATAATTTCTGCCACTATTAATATACTATTAAATTTTTACAAGCATCTAAGTTATCACTTGCAGAAAAGCTATACTTTGAAAGTAAAAAAAAAAAATCTTACGAAACTGACGAAAAAATCTCACCCTTACAAAGTTGCTCATCATGCTTGCCTAATTTGTCGACGAAGCATGAAACAAGAGGACGTATATTGTAAACTAAAAAATTCACTGCAACTTCACTGAATCTATTACACGAATCTAAAACGGATGAAATTCACGCCTCAATTTCAGAATGTAAAAGCAAGCGGAAAAAATCAATGTGCATTCGTTGCAAGTCTATCAACAACCGGTCCGTGTCTGGCCGACTCAACGGTCAGCGACAATACTTATATATGCGCGTCGCTCATATTCTTCATTGCACGTAAGATCTCGTCACCTGTATGGTTCTTCGTACACCGGCGGATGTATTATGTACATGAGCGCATGTACGCACGCAGTTATGCGTTCGCGTGCTAAGAGAGGGAGAGGGAGAAAATAAGTGTCCCGAAGGATGATGGGAGAGCATCGTCCCGTGGACGTTCCTTTGAAACCGGAATGCTGCGGACGGCTTCCTCGATGTATTCACGAGTGATTATGAGTTTCTCGTTTCTGGAAGAACTCGAATCCTGATGGATGCCATGCAAATATTTACGGCCGCGGACACAGTACGATCCCCGTAAAGAGCATGGAAAATCTGCGACTAGAAAACTTTTCCATATCTCTCTCCAAATCATGAGATTTAGTATAGTGTAATCTGACAGAGAAGTTAAACTTCGGGGAATTGGGAGGACTAATATTTTCTGCTTCGCGAACTTTATTTCGTAACTAATTTCTTTGAGATCCTTGTTGTTAATTGCCGAATCATCACGAGTTTCAGGAATCACCCACCTGGTTATACTCTTGCTTATTGGAAACTTCCGATGAATTAGTCATGAATAAATCTAGGCTTCATAGAATAAATCTAGTTAATTAACTTTGTTTGCAAGTGTTAACTGTAACAATTAGTTGATGTTTAACTATTCGTAGCACGGAAATTGCATTAAAAAACCATTTTGGGTTTGTCAGATAGAATATCGAAAAAAATAATCGACATGTAATTTCTCTTTTTTCAATGAACTGATTGATACATTAGCAACAACAACGTAAGTAAAAAAAAATAAGAAGCTTTAAACGCTTGAAATGATCTGATGAAATCACAATAACGGAGAATGTAAGTGTTATTCATATTTTGCCTGCTGGATTTGTAGATTTTTTCATACAAGTTCCCTTTTGACTAAGCACTGAACTGCACTGTAAAGTAACGGAGTTCGTAGTATTTCAAAATTTTGAAGCGAATAAAAGCATTCACAATTTTTTAGCCAGTTTATTGCATGTTAAATTAAACAAATATATAAATGAAACTCGTGAATTAGATAAATATTAACCATATAATAATTTCAAATGAACTCTCTAATATTAATAAATTTTTTTATCTTACAAATTTTTGTCACATTTTTTTGCAAGTTAATTTAAGTAATCGATAAAACGAGTGTGCAGACTCTACAGCCTCCTTAAAAAATAAAAATAAAACAATTTTCCCATTTTCCCCAGATTCCCATGATATAATTGTTATAAAAACAGAAGTGGAAAACTTTATGAAAGGAATAAAGAATACGCGAGGACTGCAGCTTTAAATCCGCATGTATATATAAACATAAAGAAAAATACAAATAACATTAATTTAAAATTTTAATTTAAATAAATCAAATCGATAAGTTCTTGGCATGTTGGCAACACCATAAAATAAAGACTCGTCATTCTAAGCTGTTTTACGAGAGTAAGAACAAGCTTAATTTTAAATAAATGAACTTTTACGCGAAACAAATTCAGTGTGTTAAACTAAATAATCTAAACCTCGAAAGAATAACTCGTCTCATCTTTATTGCGCGGATGCATGGACGCATACAAGTACTTGTTTTACATTTACGGGATATTTAATAAACAAAGACTTCTCTGTTAAGTCGACTAAAGAGCAGAAGCTTATTCAAATTAATTCGGCATTCATTGTCAGTCCGATTTTATAAACTTAAAATTATCTGCTAAAGAATATCTTCACATGACAAAATGTAAGAGTCTATAGAAATATGCAAAATAAACGGGGCCACAAAAAATAGACCACATGTCCCACACAAAACTGGTTTATTAAGTGTCAACGTAGGCGAAAATAAAGTAACTTAATAAAATGAGAAGTCCAAGTGTCAGCTCAAATATTTTAGAAGACGGAACTGCTATTGTTCGCTCTTAGTCGAAAATATTTATGTACCTGGTCCCTCCATTGCCGTTTATTCGAGTTTATAAACAAAAAGTGAGGTAGAGGACTCATCTGTCTGCTGCAGATTGAGTTATTTTTAACAAATTTTATAATCGGTCAATGATCGTGTTACAATTTTAATTTACAACGTGGATTTCCGAATTTACAAAACTTATACGTCCGTCAGTAAAGAATGCACTGCTTAGCAAATATTAATTCTTTGTTTCTATTTTATTGATCAAATTCATTTTGTTTATATTGAAAGTTCAAAGTTATTTCTTATTTATTATTTAAAACAAGTATAGCGATAATAGTCAGAGCCTACCTGTGATCCCACCTTATTGAAATAATCTTATGAAACTCATTTTGCAGGTTGTTTAAATATATTTATTTGCACTAGAACGCGAATAAGATTTTATATTAGGACATTTTTGTCGGATCCTTAAAAAAATAACCCAACCCCAACCTCCTCCGAGTGTTAGAGTTATGCGAACATCCGCGTAAGTTCGTCAAAGGCGACATAAATGCTGATTTACTTCGGAAAATATCCGTGTAATTCTATAAAGTGCAATTTTATAATTAAAAACCCGTAAATTTACAAAATTTGTTAAGATTATTTAATAATCTACTATTCTAAGACTTTCTAATATTTTTGCAGCACCCAGAAATATTTTCTTCTGCATAGAAATAAAGTTCTACTTTTAAATATTTTATCTTTAATCGACAAATGTTTGCATACATCCACAAACACTTTTTTATTACTCGGCTGAGACACAAAGAGATCATTTCTAAAAATTGTTTTCGAAGTCAAACGTCTCAAAAGGACTATTATTAGTTTAACATTCAATAATAAAAAATTTTCCTTGTATTTAAATCTATGGCGGTGTATTATTTGTCGCTTTCTGTCCATAGTAACCAGTTTGACTCAACATTTATTAAAACTTTCCTGAGTCTGAATGCATCACTTGATACAAGGACACATCGTAAAGTTAATTAAATAATTTAACAATGTTTAATAAAGATCTATTAAAAATTGTGTAAATTAGTAGCGTTTATTCAAACGAAATATTAAAAACCTTTGCGAAAACGAGAGAGGAATACATGAGAAATTTATTTATTTTGAGATTTATAAAAGAGCATTTGGAAATAAATAACTTGCGTCCTTGCATATGCTCTTCCACGGGAAGCCCCTTTTGTGCTTGGACGTGCATCCAGCCTGGTTAGTAAACCTTACTTGACAGAATACGCAATTTTGTGGAGGGAGAGGTTCGAATGCATTTAAGCAGACGTATATAAAAGCTTATTCCGGTAGACGAGCACGCACTATTTCTCAAAATGTTGCGAAACTTGGTGAGTAGACTAAAATACCATTGTAAAATAGAACTAATAAGATTATCTGCATTTTAGTTAAAATTGTGACATCGGGAAAATCGGTAACTAGTTCTCAAACGATCTTGCACAAGTCTTTTTATTTTTCATTGTTCTTTTTAGTCGGACAAGAATATATTTTCCTAAAAAATTCAGATCTTATTAATTAAATTAAGCTTAATTAAGGAACATCTTATCTACACTGTTTATATGAATTAAATATATTGTTCTATTTCGGCAGGTATTAATATTTCTAATAGTGCTATATGCGGGTCTAATTGCAAGTGAAGTAGCTGTAACCGTAGACTCAGAAAGACTGCAAGCCATAGGGCCTGAAAACAATGGGGAAGAATCTAACGGAGAAGAATCTAACGATTTAAAAACTGACGCTTCTCATTGGGGGTAAGTTAAGTAAAAATTAAGATTTTAAATGAAGTTTATTCGTTTATGAAGATGCTTTATAGTTTATTAAGCATTTTTCAAATACATTATTTACTAATGAACAGAGTTGATCATATACGTTTTGACTACTTTTATAATTAAAATTCGTATCTATCAGAGATTAAGCTATATTGCATTTTTTGTTTTTGGTCATTATCATGACAATTTGATTGGAAGATTATTATTGAACAATACAAGTAGTTAAAACGTTGACATAAATCTGCAATTTACAATGAATATTTTCAAAGTTTTCTAATTCATTTTATTTGTGATATACCATTTTTTTTTGTACTTTTGTAAACAAAACTTTGTAAACAAAATTTTAAGCAACTAAACTTATTCAATTAAGTCTAATGCTCATCTCTATCTAATGTTGTAACTTTATTTTTGTTGTCCAAATTTATATCCGTAAAATGTAACGAATTCAATACTGTGTATTATAAATCATACGATAAAGCAATAAATGATAAATGTTTTTTGGCATTTTTATTTTAAACGCATTACTTAACATTCTCATAAAATATATAGTTCTTTTTCGGTGGAAATATTATAATTTATATTATTCAATTTGAATTAAAGTTGAAAATAAAAAAAAAGATAAATAATATTTACAAATTGTGTGTTATAATATAGAATGCCTTAAATATATAAATTAAGATTGTAAAAACATTAATAAAATTATTTTTAGTGGCTATGGTGGTAACGGCTGGGGTGGTCACGGCTACGGTGGCCACGGCTGGGGTGGTCGAGGGCACTACGGAGGCGGCTACTGGCCTAATCAAGGTTATTATGGCGGTGGTTGGGGTGGAAGAGGACACCACAGCAGATGGGGAGGATGGGGAGGAGGGGGAGGAGGCTGGGGATACGGAGGAGGATACTGGGGTTGAGTAGTTTGAAAAATCTGTATTTTACAAGTTAAATGTCAAAAAATTAATTTTCAACGTAGGAGCCTAATAAAAAAATGGCAAATTATTTAACTTGAATTCTGCATTTTTTAACATCCTTTTCTTAACTTACAATTAACTTTATTATAATTTCGAATTTATTGTCGGTTTTATATGTTATTACAAAATAAATAATTTAATAAATTATTGCTGATAACTAAATGTATTTACATAATTAAAAACTGTATTTATATATGATGAAGGGTAATAAGATAAAGTATTTTTACACTTTGTTTGACTGTTTTTTAGGTGAAAAATATAATTCTAATTAGAAATATTTTTTAGTAAAGAAAAAATTTGGAGATTGGAAAACTTTTTTTATAAATAACAATTAAAAATTTTTTTGAAAAATAATATTTTTTTTACGTATTGAATATGAAAATTATTAAACTCCTCAATAATATGTTGTAATTTTCATCTTTTAATTATTACCTACGAAGAAAAATATAAGTAAAATAATTCCTTAATTTTTAAATTAAGTTGACTTGTTTTGAGATCGAAAGATTTGAAGTTGTTGCTATACTTTGAGATATGTTTTCTGATATAAAACAATCATGGAAGCCATGTTTATTGAACCTAACGTTAGATTTTTTAAAAATATACAATAATTCTTCGGTTAGACTCTAAAAAAATTTATGTTTATTCAATCACTCATAAATTTGCAACAATTAATTGTAGATGAGTATTCGATTTCAGGACATTTGAAAGGATCAAATTTCATGGATCAAAAAAAAAATTATTCAAAATTCTCTATTTATTTAAAAATTGCCATAACATAGGAGAGCATAATTTTTTAAAAATAGAGGTTTTTTCATATTTTTAGATTTAAAAATATATCCCAAAGTTAAAACAAAATCAGTAACCCAAATTTGTAAATTTCTAATCCTGATAAATAACTGAGCCACGAGTAAATAATTAGATATTTAGATACATATAAACATATATAATATTTCAGCTAAATGCGTTTTTAATTGAATAATGACTATGCAAACGTAAATTTCATGAAATTTCAGTATTATATTTATATTATAGCCATGGTGACTAATAACTACATCTACAAATGTTTAATATGTGAAAAATAAACCAAAGCGTACAAAAAGTTCAATTACAATCAAAATGTTATTAGAATTAAGCCAAGCTGGTTCATCGTCCAATGGCAGTTTTGACTTGTCGGTAGCACCATTGACTCGCGAATCCACGCTCCTTCAGGCCGTTACTTTTTATTTAAGTTGAAAACAGCTTAAAAATTAAAGCACTATTTATATATCTATATATATTTATTCTTTTTCTTCACGGAGAGAAAATGAAGAAGAGAAAAAAGAAGAATTAAATTTTAGTCTATTAGCATATTTAATTCCTGTCATGCAAAAAGTAGAAAAAATCTTTTTCAAAACGCATAATAATCCTTCAAAAATATAATATTCATATATTCATTTATTTATTTATACATTTATTCATTTATTTATTTATACATTTATTCATATATTTATTTATACATTTATTCATTTATAAAATACTAAAGCTGTAAGTATTCAAGTTCTTTTTAAAAGAAAAATTTTTCTAATTTGAATATGAAGATAAACAAAGTTAAATCCATAACTCATTTAACTGCGTCAACTAACTCTCCACAAACAGCCGCAAAAAAGTAAGTTTTTTGTACATTAAAGTCTTGAAACCCTGTTTCTATACTTATTATTCGATGCTCTTTCTGATTCTGATATTCGTTTTTGTAAACTATAAAGAGCATACAACTAGATTTTCGAAGTCTGTATAGCGTACACAAAATACACCTGACTCTCAGATTATAATTTCTGTGATTGCTACGCTCGGGCGCTAAATTCAATTCGTCCGAGAATCACCTATTTTGCGCACTTGTTAATTGGGTAAATGTCCGAAATAGGG
The DNA here is from genome assembly GCA_900474335.1 of Ormyrus nitidulus. NCBI lineage: Eukaryota > Metazoa > Arthropoda > Insecta > Hymenoptera > Ormyridae > Ormyrus > Ormyrus nitidulus. The sequence continues at coordinate 19,916 of UCOL01001326.1, forward strand.
ATGAAATAGATTGCAATTGAAAATTTTGCAAGTCGTTGGACAAGCGTAAAAAATACAATGGATTATCAAAATATAGATATTTTTCATATTGTATAACACATTTTCTTTACATTTTGAGATTATTTGGTTTATAATAATGTTATTATTGTCAATGTTTTTAAAATTATTTTTTCTCCCTAGTTGATGGAATATGAAATCCTAAGAATGAAATCAACTACCTGTAAAAATGTAAATGAAATATTACATGCAACATTAAAAATAATACGAAATATCAAATTTTTTTCATAAGTTAACATATTTTTGATACGTTTGTCCAAGAAAATTTACAGATTTAGGATTCAATGTTATTTTAATCCGAAAGTTATCTATAATGGAATAAATAAGATTTAACTTTTATCTCTTCATTTGTAAGTTTCAGAGTTTCCAGTAGTTAGTTTAGAGCCATCAATTTATAGGGCCACAATTTTTTTTTTATTTTTATAATATTATTAACACACTTGAATTAATATTACTGCATTTCTATAATGAATAAATAATCATATTTATTATAATTTATAATAGATGAAACCAGCAAAATATTTAAACTATAATAAAAGCTATAGCTCTAAATTTTCGTTACATATTTTTAGTATTTTCTAAAATAAAAAATGTATAAATAACTTCTTTAAAAATCATCTCAATTTTTTTTAAATTAAATCTTTTATGATGTCAAAAATACTATAATACTTATTTAAAACTATTTAATAGTAACAAAAACTTTTTGCCGATAATTCAAAACAATTATATTCTTGTATTATTTATATAAAATCAATCGTAATCCGAATTATAAGTTTTGTATCGATAACGATTTCCATAATCATAGGAATTTGGTCTCTGGTAGCTAGATCGCCTGTAATCTTGTCTTAGTTGGGTTTCTTGTCGATATCTGAACAAAGGTCTAAAGACAATGTCTTCGGCAACACTCAAGTCTTCCGGCGAGCTTTCCCTTAAATTTTTCTTTTCTCCATTCAATCCGTGAATAAATTTATCCTTATTTGTATGCGGCAGATTTTGAGAGCTTGAAGGGTTTATGAATTTGCCAAAAGTATTTCCAACCTAGAAGGTAGGTGACAATTCTGAACGTGTTGGTGTTACTCCTACAAATGTGTACAAATTGATTTATGAATATAAGAAAAGCAGATAAAAAAAATGTAGAAAAAAGAAGATTTTAATGAGAAGTTCGCATGACCTGAGATAGATTAAAATTCTATATTGACAAATACGTTTTATAATATAGATACTCATATTCAATTAATCGATTTGCGTTATTGAATTATTAGTGTTTACAATAAAATAAAATTCAATCTTACCTTAGAATCATAATATTCTGAGGTATCTAAGGATAATTTCTTGTTGTCAGTGGATTCTGTTGAATTTTTTTTTACTTTTATATCATCCGAATTGCTCTTGTAATCTTCACTGATTTCTGGATCAACTGCTCTCTTTACAATTTCCGTAGTATTATAGTGTATAGTGGAAGAGCTACTATTCGGTTTTGTACTATCAGTATCATTTTCGTCACTAGTGCTACTATCATCATCATCGTCGTCATCATCATCGTCTTCTAGTGGATCAACGGACCTTTTGACGACACTATAAAGCGAAGGTTCACTAGTTGTGATCAGCGATGCGTTTGATTGCGCGAGTGGTTTCGATAAGAGGTCCACGATAGATTGTTTAGGTAGGCTAATGTTCTGTACTTCATCCGGAAGGGCAACTTTTTCGGTAGCCAATCCGTCTGAGAGATTAAACCCCGAAACGATTTCCAAGAGCTTTCCAGGTTCCAATATTGAATGATTTTGCGTGATGCTCGGAAGCAACGAGGCTCCGATAGGAAGAGTTTTGCTTTCCTGAGTAAAAAAAATTAATAAAATACAAATGTTTTAAAGGAAATCGTATATTTAGTAAAACATCTACTTTACTTACGGTTTCATTGTCAGTATTGTTTGTTGAAACTAACTGAGATAAACTGTATTCATTAATTTCTGCTACTTCAGCAGCTTTAGGTTTTCCATCTGTATTATTTGTATCATTAATTTGAGGAATAGCATGGATTTGCTGACTATGAGCAATAACCTGCATTAAAAATTATTTTCTGATGACGATTTGTTAAAAAATGATTGATATAAGAAAAAAGATAGATAAACATATCGTTTAACATACCAAATTAGGCGCATTTACAGGAAATAGCAGCAGATCCTTCCTCACTATCACTTCTGAGACAGATCCATTTTCCAATGCAGCTTTTACCGTACCGTCAACTTCGGAACCTTGAAGATCAACTGTTTTTGTATTATTTTGTTCAACTACATCCTGGCATCTCACAACAACTACGGTAATTGAACAAAGAATTAAAAGCGTGAACTTTATCTGCAATCCAATACGCAATTATGAAAAATTTATCAGAAATAAAACTTAAGCAAGAACAACAATGTCAAAATTACAAAAAAATATTTGTTCTTTCAATATTTTCCTATCAATAGTCATTTATAAAATTCATGAATTTACTTTTATTTTAAATAAAAAAATTAACACAGTAACTTAAGCAGTATTAAATTGTTTACCGATCACAAATTTCCAGGTGTAATGTCACATTTGTCTTGTATGTACGATAAAAATTAATACAATATAACTATAATTAAAAATATCACATACAGTGAAATACATTCTTTAAAAACAATTTTTTTAATTACTTTCTTACTAAAAACTATATGAAATAATATTATTGACTTATTTTTGGAAATCATTATTTTACACTACGTATTCTGCTAGATACTTGCATGTTTTAAAATGTCCATTTTTTGATTTGCCGAAAATTGGTCCTAGTTTGTCGGAGCTTTAAACTTTGTAATACTTTTTCCACCTGCCGATAAATGCCTTAAGAAAATGTTCACGTTTCTGCTCTGTTATAACGGTCAGCCGTGAGGTTTTATATTAAACAAGCAGTGCTTAGCACCATGCCGCTAAAAAAACACGCATCATGTGCGTACAAGACGAATATTTTTCGATCGGAACGAGCATGATGAGGCGGATATTTTTGATCGTAATGAAATATATCTATTTTTAAGGCTATGTAACATTGTCTTCCAACATTATTTCTAAATAATATTTAATTTTTTCTTGTTAAATATATTTCCCTGGTATGCTTAATTGCACAATATAGCAATTTTATCATTTGAAAAATTTATAATATAAAAGGTGCAGTTTTAAACTCGGAAAATAGAAAATTCATCAGTTCTATTCTTATTCTCACGTAATGAAATTCATTTGCACTCGTGGGCGCTAAAAAAAAGCTCAAACTAAAAATTCCCCAACTACTTGAAGGAATCTGCCGCTTGTCAAAGAATTAACATTCAGTTCGCCGGTAATTATGATCACTTAACAGTCTCCGCGAGTGTACCTGCCAGCAAAATCTATATAAATCTTCGACCTTCCTGCTTCTCCGGTGCAGTGCTCGAATTTTTAGTTTTACGAACGAATGTGCAGTGCATTTAAGGTGCCTCATTATATTCGTAGCTATTCCGTTCATTCGATTCTTTTCAAAATACCGAAGCAGTTTTTCGATTTGCATATTAAAATATAATTTTCCTCGAACCAAGGAAGAATGAATCGCTTTACAAAAATGCTCGTTGCATGGTACTGTCTCGTATCGCAGTCGAGGTCGCTTGAGATCACAATGTCAACCGTGAAAACTGAGTCATCACCTTTGACGACATCTGTTCCGAAGTCAATGTCAACGCTCATCAGCAGTACTACTCCGAAAGTCGAGGATAACAAGTCAGACGTGCGGAAGGCTGCGCAACTTCCGGTGGAGCTGTTGTCTGAAAAAGTTTTACTGGACCCAAACGTCGTTTTAGCTCGTATTGCCAGAAGTGCTTACGACGGCTGGGAACAGAAGCAAGGATTTGAAAGCACTTACACGAGGCGACCTTTTGGCATTAGCGATTCTTATTATAAAGAAAGACAGGCATATGGACAACAAGCCTTTGGTAATCCTAATGACAGGCGACCATTTGGATATCCTAATGCTAATAATAATAGACCTTATCAAACCAAGAGGCCAAATAGAAGAAATGACTATTTAATCAGAAAACAAGTTACTCGAAGACCATTCAAGATATATCCTGTATTTCCCGGATAATAAAATATAAATATTGCAAATTATTAAAAGTGGCCTGTTTTACAAGTGTACATTTTATTTATTTATTTATTTATTTAATAAAAATTTAAGCCATAAAAATATGAAATGACTTTTTTATTTATGAATCTTATAGGCATTATGAATTAAGATTTTCTGGTATAAAAAAAAGAATACGAAATTTAAATCGACATATTTTACATTGCTTTTCCGACATACCTCAATCGTATTAAGAATAATAAATTGTTATAGTACAGTTAAAAATACAAATCAGTGATAGTAAGATATATTAAAGTAATGAATACCACTTCAATAATGCTACTATCAAAAAATCAATTTTGAAGTATCATCACTTTTTCTCTTAAAAATGGAATTCTTTAAGAAGGAATTTTTTGTTTACAATCTTATTTAGAGAAACCCCTAAGACTTGGCTACGGTGCAAGCGGTGCCTATAATCAGCTGTTGAATTAAATTATTAAAAACCGTCAAAGCAAACGTTTCTTATATGTTATTTTAAATTTTTGAAGTGAGGGATTTAAAAAAAAATAAATATCAAAAGAAGATAAATTTTAGTTTCTTTATTTTATTACTGGTATATAGATTGTTCGAACAAGAGTAAGTGCCAGAGTTCTCCGTCCGGTCACCAACATCCTATAAAATCCAGTAATTTTTATATATATATAAGTCCTTTGCAGTCGCGCGCGGCCCTATTTACACGCTTGAGCAGTCAACGTACGCGCTTATTTTATTTGCTCTTACGCCTTTTTTTTTTTTTTTTTTCGAGCGTGGCTTTATACAAATCATCGCTTATAATAATTTACGCGCGTTCGAGGCTTATTTGTTGAACGCTGTCTCGCACAATCCAATGCATGGTTCGCACTCAACCTGTATCCTTCCAAATGATCATGGATCCTCAATTATTCGAGTTTTGTAAATACCCGAGAATCCCTAAATGTAAACAAAGCAAAACTTCGGTTCATTGATTGAATCCAATCTCGGGATTTAAAACACTGAGCAATTTCACCGGACCTGATAATCTCCCGTGCTGGACTCTCAGTGTCTAAATCTCATTTTCAACTCTTCCGTGTAAAATCAATTAGGGCTATAACGAGATATATAATTGCCGCGGGTCGGCCGCTCAGCGGCTTCCCGCGCATCGCAAATGCAGTAAAATGCAGTACAAGGCGCACAATGAATGGTAATTATAATTTTGCAACAATTTTATGATAATTGATGAATATATATGAATAAGATTCACGGCTCGCCTTTAGAATAATCTTTAAATAATTTTTGCGCTCATAATTTAACCAAACCAATATTTCGCAATTCTTTTAATAACCTAAACCTTTTTTTCCTACACAATATAAACAATTAACTAAACTATATCTTATTGAAATACATTCAGAACTAAACAAATAATTATTGATGAGTTTGAAGCAATGATGATTTGAAATCAGGGAAAAAATTAGAAAAAAACGTATTTCCCTTTCGTTAATTGAACCTCGATCTTTAGCTTTTTTAGCTTTCTGTACTCAATTAACTTGCATAATAATAAATGAAGTTATTCTTAGTTCCGTATAAAATAAAGAAACAAAACACTTCATTGTGCAACAAGGGGAAAAAATGAGCTATTTCTAACGAGGGTAAGGTATCCAGCGCGAGTCTGAAATAGCTTTTCTCCTCGTGTTACACACCATGTTTTTGTCAACGAGGGCATGAAAGGCCCTCATTTGGTGTTAGAAAGTTGGATAGATGATCGTGCATTTCAAATCGTACACAGAAATTGAAAAAATAGTTTAAAACATAGAAAAAAAAATTAAACAAAAAAAATTTTTTTGAAAAATTTTCAAAATCAAAAAAAGCGACTATTTCGTCCAGTAAGCCCCGCCGGAGGCGGAGAAAAATGATTTTTTTCCCCGCTTGGACAAACAATTTTTCACAAACTTTTCAAGGCAGATTAATCACAAAATTTTAGGACATTTTATTATCTTTAATGCAGCTAATCAATCTATTTCTAAAAGCACTGAATGCAAAAAGCAATAACCGATTACAAATAAGTTCTAAATCTTTTTAAAAATAAAAATACAGAAGATAATTAAATTGAATTTCAAAGATTAAAAGAAATTGAATCATAGAAAAATATTTAACGCAAACTCCTACGAAAGAATGCAAAATTTATGGCGAAAATTAAAACAATCGAAGGACAAAAAACAATCTTAGATTAACAGTATCAGAGAAGTAAGGAAAAATGATAAACGATCGATAAGAGATAGCCAACTTTTTAGCTTCAACTTTTGCAGAGAACTCAATGATTATAGCCCAGAATTTCGAATACGGAAAACAGAATATGAAAAACATATGCACACAAAGACCTTAGAAAATAACGAAAACAATTATCTAAATAAACCCATCGCTATGAATGAACTCTAGCGAAAATAGGAACCCTGGACCCGATACTATTCCTAACGTTCTAGTACAAAAACTATTTGCAAAGGCCTTAGAATGTTGGCACCCAATATGTAATATTATCTGAACAAAATAAATTTTTCCAGAGTATGGAGACAAGCAATAGTAATTACACCCACCCCATATTAATGAATACCACAGAAATGTTGCTGCAACATTGCCAATATTGCTGCTATGATTTAGTCATTGCTATGGGTACTACTCATAACACATAGTCCAAGAATATTTACGCACACATATAGAACAAGGGTGATAAATAGAATACTAACAGGAAGTAATATGATACCATTACCAATATTATTAAATTGAAATCAAAATAATAAAAAAATTATTAAAACACGTGAAGTATATACCTAAAAAAATTAGAAACTTAAATCAAATCGTTATATTTAAATCTCAAATAATTAATATTTTAATTCAATATCAATTATAATTTAATATTTCTAATTTAGTTTTTTCTTTATGTAAGGAAGGTTCTTTAGTCTTTACAATGTAATTTAAATAAATAAATAAATTAGACCAAGAAACTAATAACTTAAATTTAATTTAATTGCACATTTGATTTTAATTTTACATTTTTAAACTTATTGTTAAAATAACGAGAGTAATAATGAATTATTAATGAAAAGAGTTGGTTTTACAATAAAACAAGAAAAACGTATTATCTAATTAATTTGTTTTATTTTCACATAATTCACTTACAAGTTTATTATACAGTTTAACATTTTATAGTTTTAATGCCCTAAAACGTGCAGTACTTTGCAATAATGATTGATATTCTAATAAAAATACACGTTTTATACATTTATACAAAAATAATAAAACAGATCTGCCTAGAGGCCTGTCATAGCAAACACAAGACAATCATTTTTTATATTTAAATACTAAAAACACAACATATCGGCACCTACGCAACGAAAGGCCTCTAGACAGACCATAACAAAACAGATTAATTTTAACGTATAAGATACACTAATATTATGACTCATATTTTATTATGCAACGATCGTTCATTATTTGCATACTATATTGTATAAACTTTTCGATTAATACATAAATTAAATTTTTAAAGGAACAATGATTGACTCAGGCGGTAAAAGCATCCATTTGTTTACTTCGACAAAAACCGGACTTTGCTTTCTAAAACAAACCTGTCTGAAGGCGTGAGTTCGAATCGTCTACAGCTTGAAATTTCTGGAAATAGCGCACATATTTTTATCGGATTTTTCGACGGTGGAAGCCGAGTTCGTTGCTTACTACTATAAACCTACAGTACAATCGTTAATTACAGTCAGTAGTACCCAAACCAAGGGAAATTCAATAAAAAAATTTAAATCACAAAAAAGAAAAATTTACGAAACGTACGTTGATATCTATATACATGCTTAACGAGGGATTTGTTTTTCACAAAGAACCCAAAAAATGTATTCACAAAATAAGATTTTACAAACTTGTATTAATCTTGAGAGATTTTTAAAGGTCAAAAATAATTGACCTTGCCTTCAAGATTTTTTAGAGTTTATTATTTAAATATTTTACGCCTAACTTTTTGCTCCTTTTGCTTTACGTATACGTATCTCTAGGATAAATTTTATTTCCCTAAATAGGCTTTTAATTAAAATAAAACAATCAAAATGTTTCATCAAATATCCAAATATAAAAATTACTTTAAAAATTATGATTTTTTATATTTAATTGCGTATAAATTTAAAATACTTTTGACACGACTAAACTGAATACAGTTTATGATTCACAATTTTTATTATTGGTTTTATAATAAAATATTATAGAATTAATTTGATTTTCTACACTTATGTGAAAATATTGTTCACAATAGGGTAGTTTAATATTATTATTAAATTACCTATACTATTAATACAATTATAATTACCCTAATAGAAATTTAGCCATATAGTATTACTAATTAACGTTTCCTTTAATATTTTCCTATTACCTATTATAAAAGGGAAATGACGATTAGTATCAAGTTGAAGATAAGAGTTAAACTTCAAAGCTTTATCAAGAAATTAATCGGTGAATACCTGCAACTTTTAAATTCAAAATACAAATAGAACACTATCTGCAAATAACCCATGTAATATTCAAGAGCTAATAAATATTAATAACGGCTGAGAAATACAAAAACTGAAATTTCGTTACATTATTAATTCTATAAATAAATAAACTCTAAAAAATTGCATATTCTTAATGAAAAAATGTATACTTCAAACAATTAAATTATCGCTATTTACAGAGGCATACAAAAAACAAAATGTAATTTACCACATAGATAAGACTGCCATATCTGTATGTATATTTTTATCTACATAACAAATTTGACGTTAGTTTTTCTACATCGCACCAGAATTTTGAGAAATTTTGCTATTCAAGAATTTTACCCCGTGGAAAAATTTTCTTTGTCATTTTTTGCGAATCACTGCCAAACACTGTCAACCCTTTCTAAACAATTCTAATTATTGTGTATTTTAGTGATTTCGGACCCTTTTCAGTGTAACTTTTCAGTAATATGAAAGATTTGATAAAATTACCTCTATTTGGCAGCATTTGGCAGGGCTTGACAGTGTTTCTCAAAGTTTGTAGCAAAGTAGCAGTTTTCACAAAAAACTTGTTATAGGAAAATATTAGTATTTCTTAAATACTATAATAAACACTACTAAATATTGTCAATACTATGCAGGAAACTGCGAAACATTGTTAATCATTGCCAAGGTATACACCAAACATTAATCAACATTATGCCAAACAATGCAAAATGATGTCAAATACTGCTAGATACTACTAATACTTGCCATCCATCCCTTAATCTTGCCTTACTTTGTCGAATTTATTTTAATTATAGATTTTAAAAAAAAAACGCATATTTGCCAAATCTTGCTAAACTCTGCCAAATGCTGCTAAACTTCTGCCAATACTGCTAAATGTTGCTAAGATCGTTCGAAATGCTCTAATTAGGAAGGGTTATCCATCCAAAACTAGTACTAAAAAGTAGTAATGTCTTGGAGCAAATCTTGAAAAATTATTTTTAAATTTTGAAAATGTATGCATATCATTACATTTTTACAGATTTAAATATCTCAAAATCCTAATGTGATGGACGTTAGATCATACTCATGTTTAGCAGATCAAATACGTACGGAAATGTTAGTCTAATCTACAACCCAATACTAGATCTTGTTTTTTGGGGATTTGTGTTATTTATAAAGTAAAAATAGAGAAATGATTTTTTTTGTTAAAATTATCTAAAATAATATCCAATGAATGTATACTAATTTTAAATAAAGTAATATTTTTATATAATCATAAATACATTTTAATGTAAAAGACTATCTAGGAATTTAATAAGTGTGTAACAAATAATTATTCTTCTTTATAGTAAAATTTAGAAAAAAAAATTATTTGCAAGGTACAAACTTTTAAATTATTTTTGAAGAGTCAAAAAAACACATATTATCTGTAAAGACGTAATTAATTAAAAATTAAACGAAATTGTTCATTTTATTAAAAAAATATTTTTTATATTTATTTACTATATATTTAATATAGTCAGCACAGTGTCATTGCTGCGGCATTGGAAAATTTGTCAAATAGTTTTAAACTTCTAGGGATGCTTTCCAGTGGACGAAGTTTTCGAATTAAAATATTTTTTTACTACTTTACGCCTCAGCATTGTAGCACTTTCGTTTAACAACTGAGACGTACAGTTTATTTTGAAATCTGAACTACTTAACTTTCATGTTATTAGACTCCTGTAAATAAATGCAGTGATGTGCCAATGTCAGTTTTCGATCGGGATAAAAGTCCGATACTGTACCAATTGAGCCATCCTCGCCAATATCCGGAATCGTTTTTAGGGGTTGAACATTTTTTTGTTATTTTTTTAAATTGTTTCATTGGTTGCATTTTGATAAATTTTCACGTCTAGGTCTTGGGAATTTTATATTTGATAACTTGAAATATTTCGTAGAACTCTGATGTAAACTTCAGGTACATACACCAATACATATTTATCCATGTTCCTGACTTGGAGAAGTATATTGATTGCACCAGAAGCAGATTCTTTGATCTTCTGGAAACTTTACTACAAAAATAAAATTTTAAACTTATATAAACAACTATTATAAATATTATTTTATATCCCCTAATATATTATAAAACCAAATACTAAATTTTCATTTTAAAATTTTAATACTTTATAAAATTTCAAAAAAAAAGTTTATCCAAATTGCAGGATAGATATTTATTAAAACATGTACTGTATAACTTACACTCTGTGCATCATCATGCCCTCCTAATCGATCATTCTCAGTACGCAATTTTAAGTTTTCCATTGACAGATATTGTAACTGATCTTGTAAATTCTTTAGGGTAATGCACATGTCATTAAATTCCTTTTGATGCATTTCCATTTGTATTTTGCATACTGTAATATACTCATCCTACATAAATAATTCAAAAGTAACTACGTGTATTTAATAAAACTAAAAATATTAAATTAAAAATTTCATGCTTACCTTATCTTTCAATTTGGAACTATCTGTACGTGATTGCAGAAAAGCATCATTCAATTTCTGTCCTAGATAATTAATTTCCTGAGTTAAATCTTCACATTGTTTCTGAAAAAATATTTTTTCTTTTTGCAACGTTTCTTTCTCAGCTTCGTATAATTTACTTTGTTGATCAAGTGATGCTCTTTCCTCTGACAAACATTTTCTTTCTTCTACTATCTTTTCTTTTTCTAATGATACACAATACTTCTCTGCTTCTAATTTTTCTTTTTCTTCAAGAACTATTTTTTTTTCCATTTGAAGGTGCAATCTTTCTTCCAATAAATCAGCTTTTGTGTTATCCAAAACCTTCTTTTCATCATTAAAATATTTCTCCATTTCTACTAGTTCTTTTTCATTCTCTTCTTTGACTTGAGTTTGCACAGTAATCAATTTTAAATTTTCATCTTTTAAAATTTCTAAATCATAAAGAACTGAATTATAATCTGATAATATTTTTTGAAACTGCTTTTCAATTTTGACAGTTGTCTGTTTATCATAAATACTTTGCACCTGCTCATCAATTAATATCTTACGATATTCACGTAATTTATCTTTATAATTTTTCAGCTCACTCTCAGATAGTTTGTTGTTAGATAAGATTTCTGCATTTTCGAACACCTGAATAATATCAGCAGATTCTTTTAGAATTTCTTTTACGCGTAGATGACGCGAGCATTGTGAAGCAAAGCATTTATTAAGTTCTCCTATCTTACTATTGTAAAAATCAATATTTTCTTTTAGAGATAATGTTTCAGATGATGTTTCTAAAGAGCTTTCAATTGTCAAATCAACTAAAGGTAACTGCTGTAATGAATAATATTGCTATAAATATAAAGCATTGAAAACTTAAAATTATGAAAAATCTTATCAATACTTACATTTTCATCAAGTTCACTTATTTTTTGTTCTAATGAAGAAATTATGTCTTTTAAGTATTTTAATTCTATGTCCTTTTCACAGCATTCGTTCATTAGTTTTAATTCTGTGGGATTTGATGAATCAAATTCCTGGTTAGATAATTCTAGTTTTTTATTAGCTTTATTTATATATTGGTTGAAAAATTCAATACCACTTTTATAACTTGTTTTCAGTTCATTAAATGCTTCCTGTGTCTCTAAATTATTTTTTTTCATTTGACTTAATTCTTCTGACAAAATATTAATTTTTTTCATAAGTTTTTCCTCATTAGTTTGCATATTATCATTGTTCTTATTACATTCATCGGGGAAAGATGAAGTAACTAATAAAAGACTGTCTGGAGCCTGTAAATCTATTTTTTTTTTCAATGTTGTTTGATTATTAATTTCTGATGAACAACTAGGTGTATTCTCAGGTTCACTATACTGCAACTTAATGTATTCATCAGATAATGAAGTATTAGATAATAAAAGACTGTATGCAGTTTCATAATCTGTTTTTTGAATCAATGAATTTGGATGACTAATTTCTGATGAACAAGGTGTCTTGTCAGAATTTTTATTAGTCATAGGTATTATTTGTAGTTGATTTTCTAAAAGTTTATCCTAAAAAGTTTTAATATTTATTGCATATATTCAATCAAATATAAAATAATTATGTAAATAAATTATGAAACTATCTACTTACACGTAATTCATCGTTTTCTTTCTTTAAATGACTTATTAATTCTTTGGTTCCTTCAAATTTTCTTTTATGGATATCACAAGTCTGCATAACTTCTTTTTGCCACGACATTATTGTATTAAATTGTACTTTTAAGGCGATGTTATTTTGTTCTAATGTTTGTTTAAGTTTAACATTTTCGTCTAAAACTTTTTTTAAATTATCTTCGATTTGTGATGGGCTCATCATTGATAGCATGGGTGTATGATCCTAAATACATTTAAAACATTAATTTTCATAATAAATAAATAATTAAGAAGAACATTTATTTAAGAATAATAATAAGAACGTAGATAGAAGAATAATAAGAATAATAAGAACATAAATTTAAGAAAACATTTTGAAATAGTACCAAAAACTTTAATAATTTAAACTTACAATGCAACTGCTTCTCTGTTGCAAATCCATATAAGAAGCTGCAGAAGTTTCTCTGATTGATTCTAATGATGTTTTACCTAACACAACAAAAGATTGTTCAGCTTCATCATTTACCATATTATTTTGCTGAAAGATGCTAGTTGCCATTGCGGTTGGACCAGGTTCATTCAGTCTAAATTGAGGTAAATCATTGGTTATATGTAAACCTAAACTCTGAAAATGATCTTCTGTGGCCACAGTGGACTTCGGAGTCGAAAGAAAACTCCATTGCAATTTATCATCACTTGAAGATGTTGCAGATGAAGATGTTGTAGACAACTTGGGATTAGACATTTCCTGTAAAAACAATTTAATTTAATATTTTATTCTCTTTTCATAATTTTGTTTTAGTAAAAGAAGACATCTTTATTAAAAAATATAAATTAAATGCATTTGTGAATGCTGCATGAAATCTGTCAATGTAAAAAGTAAAACATATATATAATAAAATAAACATAATTCCCCATCTTCTTGTTTCTTTGCCATTTAGGATACTCTTCTGCACCTACATACTCATATTCTTTTAGGTTATTATTTCCAAAAAATTTGTAACTTTCAATACACCTTTGGCTTTTAACGTAAAGTTTAAGCATCATTTTGCATATTTAGGCGAGAGTGGTTTCTTAAATTTTCAATTAAATAAAATTGCATATCATATACCTTGTATTAATCTTGTTGTTTTGACAAAAAAAACTGAATGAGTCACATTAACTTGGAAAATATTATTTCTTTTAAAAATAAAAGTATAAAATTTGCACTGGTATTAAATTAATCATCAAAACATACAATCGTCAGAGTAACGTTCGTTTTATTTTTGACGTATTTTGATTATCTACTGATGTAAAAGTGACTGTTGTGGTACAGAAAAATTATCATTTTTCTATATTATAAACATAAAATACCCTGTGAACTAAAAAATGATTCGAATTTAAATTTTAGTTGCCAAATTGCCAAGATGATTGTACATACAAAACAAAAAATGCATTCTTTCACCCACGCTTAACTTAGACTAAAGCTAATAATGTTTGGTTCCAGAATCCAGATTTTATTAGGATCGAGTACTAAATGCATGCATCTGTATGCAGTGTTGGTATTTGGACTATTTTTGGAGTTTCCCATTTCAATACCAACACCAAGTGACAAACTTCAAGGCACAGATAACCGTGTTGGTATGTTTAGTCAGTCCTTCCAAATAGTATATATATATATGTATGTGTAATAATGCAATGGGGAAATGCAACTGACTAGTCTGGACGTCTGGTTCCCGTCTGAGCATTTTGTCCAACAACCCTGCACCAGAGGGAGTCATCATCGAGCGCTAAGCAGAAGCGCGAAGTATGAAAGTACCAAATAATATCGGCCCTGCTGAAAAATTTCAAGTGATTTTTGATGCCTCACGTCGAAATCTCACCTGATGCATCACCCACCAAATGAATTCAAAAATCCACACAATCGAAGTGTTTTAATCAATTTTCCGACTCTTAAAAATTTTATACGTGAAAAATGAATTGATTTCTCTCTAGTTTTCAGTCTAGAGTTTTAAGAAAGTATCGAAGAAACTAAATAAATCAACCACCATATTAAATAACTCTGTTGAAAATATGGTTTAAAATAAATTACGGAAAAAGCATGCACAAATAAAACTATAAGATACAGATTTCGACTGAAATCTATATTGGAGTTAACTATTTCTGATGATGAAATGACCACTAAATTTATTTTGTTTTTAGCTGACACGATTTAATTAACCTTGATTATACATTAATATTAAATTTAAAAAAAAAACAAAGATTTATGGGAATATTTTCTTAGAAGCTTTTTGGGAGTTATAGGGAATTAGAGGGAGAAAGGATAAAAATAATATAATTTTTTTTCTATTTAATATAAATCCTTTATTTTCTAGCCATTAAATTATTTTATCACACACATTTAATTTATAACACAGTTTGTTTTTCATAAAAGACTTATAATTTTCATCTGAAAAAATATCTATAATAATTGTTTTAATCCCTAACTAACGACTTGCAATATAAATTGTAAAATAGATATCATTTTAAATATCTATAATTACTTTGGCAAATAGCTAATGTTTTTATATTACATTATAACAAATTAACACTAATGAAAGTAAAACTCAATTTTAATGAAAAAATTGAGATCAAAAACAATTTAATACGAATATGATTGCGTTTCCATATAAAACATCCACTTTTTATTTTGCTGCTTGGAGTAATAACACAACAAATTTATTTTCATAATGTTTTTACAAAAATTAGATTTACTAATTAATAGATTTAATAAAAAAAAATAACAAAATTACTTTGATTAAAACTTTTGAACTTCATCCTTAATAAATCAGTCTTTACAGATTCGAATAATTTTTCATCCCGGTGTCAGGCGGGATTAACACAATCATATTCAACATAATAATTATTGATATGCTAATAATTTACGATAGATGTAAAGCGTTTCTTAGATATACATTGTTTCTGTACAATTTATAGTTTCGTCAGATAAAGTTAAAATTATCGAATCAATTGATGTTGATTAAAAAAATAATATCAATCACATCGCGAATAACTTCACGAAGAATAGAAGTTGAGTGATAATATTAATAATATATGCAAATAATTATTGATAAAATCTCATTAAAAATACTGAGAGTATCAATTGAAAGCATTATTACTTGCAACCGTTTAGATTGAAACTTGAAATACTATATATTTAATACTATATCTTTCAATATAAAAATGTTTGATTAAAGTTAATTTTATCCATATATCGTTGGAGCATTCGTACGTTTTTAAAAGATTCACAAGACCCAAGCTCTAAAATGATATTCCTTTTTCACGAAAAAAAAAAAAAAAAAAAAAAAAAACAAACGTTAAAACCTGGGTCTGATGCCGACGCGCCTGGACGCGCCCTTCTTCACGCGCTCGCGGTAAGCGAGCTGCTGCCTGTAGACGAACAGCGGCCGAAGTACGTTGGTGCCGGCGGCGGTTTCAAGGTCATCGACCTCCTCGGCACTACGCTTCTCAACCCCGACGTCGCCGGCTGCATCCCGCTCGTTTCTGGTATTGGCAGCTGAAGCAATGATCAAGTACAATTGAGGCTCATCGGCGGGCTCGACGTTCGCCGCTGCGAGATCTTTGTCGTCCAGGTCGATCGTCGATTCGAAGTCAAATTGATTCGAATTGTCGAGAAGTGTTGCCGCAGGCTTGGCCCTGACGCTCGAAATCAGCAGGAGGGCGGTTAAAAATTTGCAAAAAACAGCCTGAAATTTAGGAAAACGACTGATTAGTAATGAAAGAAGCAAAATTTTTATTTTAGTTCTGGTATCAATTAACTCACCATTCTAGCGCTTGAATGTTATAGGAGATATTTGCTTTTTGAGAACTAGGTACACACGCTACTGGAAACGTTCTCCTTAGAGTCGCTCTTTGACAAGTGCATGCCTGGTTAGTAGCTGCAAGAAGCATTTATACAGCGTACTGACGTCAAATGGGAGCACGCTAAACATTCAATGACGCTTTACCCGAAGCGATAAATGACCCGGTAAACCTGGCAGCTTCAGAACTTTCGTACGACTTACGAACATTTTTTTGCCAACGGTTAATTGCGCGTACCAACACAATCACGTTTCTAGAAAATTTTCGGCCCTTTGTTATTTCCGGCAACGTATGAGTAATAACTCACATGTTACCCTTGCAAAGACGGATGAAGGCTGGATATTTAAGAATATGTGTTTTTTTGGAATATACTTAATTACAATGTTACGTGCACAATCGAGATCCCAAATAGGCTCTTTTATAATTTATCGATTCAAATATTTAAAAAAAATTTTTAATTCACTATCACTGACGCGTAATTCTAATAACCCGTACACAGGTCTACAAAACGTTTTGTAGACCTGTGTACGGGTTATTAGAATCTGAATTAATCTGAATTAATTAGAATCTGACCTTAGAAAATCAGAATTGTGCCATCACATCAAGATTTTCAGATTCTTGATTTTTAACCATTTCAAGGTATACTTATTTTCGAAGCCATAAACCAATTTTTTAAAAATTTGCTCCATAACATTCTAAGATAATAGTATTGAATTAAAGCAATAGGATATTTCTTTGAAATATACTATCAGTATTACGAAAATGTCCTGAATAAAGGTTGATTGAACAGTCAATGAAATATAATTAAAAGATGACCTTGTTTCCGACATTGAAAATAAATAAATATATTTTAAAATTCTTATAGATCAATATATTTCAAAATCCTGACGTGACAGCTAAATCCTAGATTTGAATTCAGGGGCTCAAAATACATGGGAATAATATTATATGTTTTTGTCTCGAGTTCATATACCACTTTTTTTGTAGACCTGCGCAATTAATACAGGCTCGAGAAATGGGCCGTCACGTAATATCAAGCGGTTAACAAAAATTTACTTTAATTTATACGAAAAATTGCTTTTACCGAAAATGCTTGAGTTTTGTGACTAAAAGTTATATTTATACATGTTATACAGAGAATTTTAGACAAGGTGACACGAAAAGGTGTTTAAGTAATGAGTAAGCTCGAAATGTGAATCATAAAACTGGTAGCAAAAATTTGTATTCATTAAGAGAGGATTTGTGTGCAGTCACATGAAAAGTAAACGAATCGTGATTATTAAAAACGTCCACAACAATATTAAAAGCATCTTGCAAAAATTCACACAATAGTTGTGACGCGTGCGTCAAAATTTGTTTTTCAAAATTGGCATGTGCTTCCGGCAACATTTTAGATGGAAAAAAAACTGCTCGAAACTTTCAAATGCGTCTTATAGTTTATTATTTATCTATGATTAAAAAATACGAAAATCCTTTAAAACGCGATGTAAGAAATTATTATATTACGGTAAAAATTGTGGTATTAAATTAAAAAAAAAAGACTACAAAAAATAATGAACGTAAAAAATGTATTTACCGTACACGAAATGTATTCAATCTTGAGCCTCCTTTTCCCAAATAATAACCATAATTTGCATACCATCTACCGTGATATCCGTGATCATCAACATATTTCCACGACCACTAAGAGTCTCACGATGAGTACGAATGATGTCCATATTCGTGGTAGTCAGACACCTTGGAAGTCCGATACCTTGGTGGGGGCGGGAGGGATTATTCTTCTGGCTGCTATATTGTAGGAACAATTAAACGAATGTTTGTAGATTTTTTAATTTTTTAATTTTTACTTTGATTAATTTAAAAACTTTAGATATAAATAATAGATTTTTGGGCCTCAAACGTTTAAGAAAAATACAAAATAAGAAATATTTTATGTATGCTCAAGCACACTTTTGTTTATGCACAAAATAATCGAAATAGCATTTTTTTGGAGAAATTAGACATGTATAAAAAATTTTAGTTGGAATCGCTTCCTTAAAGTACTCTGAATATCGAACCAACAACCCAAAGTCTGAACTTATGTAGAAAGTTTTGTGAAATTGCAATATTAAAAAAAAACAAACACTTTCTTTAGTTTTATTTTTTAGCGTCTCTCTGAAGGGAAGCGGAGAAAAGTCGGCAACGGCACCGTACGTCGTAAATGTATAAATTATAGTTACGAAACAAGACCAACTAAAAGTCTCCAAGGTTAATATATACG
>UCOL01001327.1:0-38900 GCA_900474335.1 Ormyrus nitidulus
ATATTGTATAAAGCATAAGTTTCTTGTACGCAAGAGGATTGATTACGAGAGGATTTTCTTCTGCTCATAAAAACTATGATTTTTCGATGCAAAAAGATTTTATTTGATCTCAAAGGAAAAACCTATTTATAATGAGCGGATTGAATTCAGAAGAAAATAATTTCCGTATAAGAGGACTCTTTTTCTGAGTGTATGTATGTGATCGGATGTTTGGTTGGAGAGATATTTTATGCTATAATTATACTGTTTTATATATTTACGCTATGAAGTACCGCCGAGTGAAACATTTGAAGGAGTATTGAATTTTATTTAATTCCGATGAAAAAAGCCGCGTTAAAACTCTTGCGTAATTCAGTTTTTGCGTCTCTTTAGAAACATTATAAAAACAACTTCTCTCGGCAATACTTCTATAAAAAAAAAAAAAAACTGTCATTTTGACCCACCCAGTGCTTCCCTTCAACAAACGTTCCACAAACCAGAACTCCCATCTAACCCGCGGCCTCCCAAAAAATCCCAAACAATATATACCCTCTCGCTCCATAAATCAGCGGGGAACAAAAGGCGCGCGCGCATAAATCAATTGTCGCCCGCGCAGAAGCCGCGCGGCTGACGAAACGCGGATTTTCCCGGAGGCGAGAAGATGCCGAGGGATTGAAAAAGAGAGAGAGAGAGGAATTATCGCGAGCCGCGGAGGAGACCGAGGTGAAGGCTTCTTGTGAAAGCTCGCCGCTCGGAATGTCGGTGTGGAGGAGTAAGCGCGTCGCTCGGGAGCGAACGGGGAGGTCTGGATTAGCAGCTGGGTGTATAGATTTTCTGTTTTTCTGGTTAATAAACGGTACACAAAGATAGAAGCGCAGTTTCGACGGATCTCAATCGTCCTGCTATCGTCTAGCGAGGCCTACTTTTACACGCCGGTCGTACAAAGTGCATGAATTAAGGCTTCGGCGATATGCAAATGAGCGCGCGCGTATGTAAATTTTCGAAAATTCTTTTATGGTATTCGAAACGTTTGCTTTGGCCGATTTCAGCTTCCATATTTTCTCGTAACGGTTACAAGCGTGCCGCGAATATGATAGTGGAGTTTACGGCGTCATATTTTAATAGCGATAAATTATATACTTATTCCAGGCTTCGACAGGCAACTTTCAAATTCTTGCGATGAAATAGAATTGAGTATTTGCGTTTGATTTTATATGCCATCTATCAGTGATCAGACGCAGAATGAAAAAAGGCTTTCATTCGAGAATTCTTAAATAAAGAAAAGTGAATTAACTTTCGTGATAAGATTTTAATTTATTGCATTTACAAATGTAATTGGAATTTTCTCCAGGATTTCGAAGAACATTTGAGCTGCTTCAAAACTGATTCTTGTTAGAAAAGAAGCTTCTACTATAGGAATATTTTCTTGAAACACAGAACTCACCATTAGTTATTAAAATTTATGTAAGACGCTTTAATTATCAACTATTCTACTTAGCACTGTTAAACGTTGCTCAACTTTTTACAATGATTGTCCAAGTTTACAACGTAATTTTTAAAATAATCATCTAATAAAGTTACCTCATAGTTACAACACGTAAACGTTAAATAGTGTACAAATAGCAATTATAATCCTTGGAAACTTACTTCATACACGCATCTTTCTTGATGGTTGAATCAATCCGACACCTATATTTACTAACTATAGAAAACGTACCGAAAGTCGTTCCATCAACAGTCCAAGAACTATCAAAACTAACTACTCCGCACTAACTACTTCCAATTCCGCAAACATATAAAATTCCCCCTTCAAAACCACCCCAAACCATCCTGAACTTCGGCACCTCGCAGGCCGGAATTTGCATTTGTGGCTCCATTGTTCGTCTGCTTTTCGCCGACGATCCGCCACTTTTTTTTTAACGCCCCGCCTCCGAGGAAAGCTCCGCTGGACTGGAATGCCGCGTGGAATTCGGCTGTGGAACGGTTTTGGTACGCCGCGGAAAAATGAGAGAAACGTTAGGAAAATGGGCGCTACGTATTAGAAGTGGAAGTGGACTTGCGGCTCGAGGTTTATGGCTTTATTTTGGGTGGGGAAGGTATATGTGGAACTCTCTGCGGTTTTGTCCAATCGAAAATGCTTCGGAAGATTTTTTAATGCGCTTTTTCAACTAAAAAACTCGGCAGGGAACTGTACTTTATTAATCCAGTATGATAATAAACGCGTTGCTCGTTTTTATTTTGACATTATTCTGTCTGAAAGAAACACGTTCGAAGCTTATCATCCAGTTTCTAACGCGATCCGACTTAAACTCCAATATTAAAATACAATATAAAAACCTCATAATCATTACTCAATTTCATATTACGTCAAAACGACCTAATGCCTTTCATTACAACCTGTAATTACATTGACATAAAATCAACAATTAGCTTTCGTAAACCGCTTATAAATCGATGCCATTCAAATTCACCTTCTGGCCCACGAAAGTATTTATCATCAATATACCTTTTACAACACGACCATTTCTCAGTTACACCATCCGTCCGCGAGGCCCAAATCGATTAAGCAACCGCGCAAAGTTCAGCGGGTCGCTAATCAGCTGATCCCCCCCCCCCACATTTGTAGCACCTCGAATCGCTCCAATAAGCCAGGAAGAATTCATATCCGAAAAAGAGGAAGCGGCTAGAAAAAAAAAACTCGTTTGTCGGTCGTAACGGTGTGGGCATGTAAATGCACGATAAAGGAGGAGGGTCGCGGCGCGGCTTTTTGCCGCTCTCGGGGAATGTACACGTCGAGTTTTCTTTGGTTTCGCGGTTTTTACACCGAGTAGTTTTTGCGCGCGACGAGTTATTAAATTTACAGTTAAGACGCGCCGCGCCGCCGATGGAAATCGTTCGATTTTCGCTCGAAATGTATATAGGAGAGCACGTAAATCGTTCGGCGAAGGACCGGTTCGACCAATTTGCGGAATGCGCCGTTGATGAATCCCCCCCCACCCCTGAAAGGGGATTAGTTTTAAAGCCTTTTCTCCGTTTCTTTCAGCGTGAGAAGTCCTTTCATAAATATATATATAAGAAGATAAGAAGCCTCGGGTCTCAAGATTGATTTTAATCTTCGCGCGAACCGTTAACGCTAAAACAATGCAACGTTTGTTTATCAGAGGATCCGTTCAAAACGCTGTTCCATAATGCATGTCTACTTCCTTTATTAATGGGCATTCGGCAAATTAATCTGAGATGTAGCCGCGAGGCTCGTTAAATCAGCTGATATTTGGAGACAAGCGATGAAAATTTATAAGGCCTAAAACGGGGATTAAAATCAATTTTTGAAACGAGCTGCTTCTTGGCTCTCTCTCTCGTCGAACCGGTTTATACACACACTCGAAGCGTTGAGAACTTTTTTTTTACTTAAATTCAACGCCTTATTAAATTCACATTCATTACCTCCGATTCGCGTTTCATAACTGTACACCTGTATAAAAGCTACCTTTTTCTCCCTCCCCTGTTAAGTCGAATTACCCGGCTGCGCTTGTAAACCGCGTTCGCTCCGAGAAAATCTAAACGGTACAAGAGCATATACACTATATACACTTTTTCGGCCCGCCGCGAGTCTCCCTCACCGCGACGATTATTCCCTTCCTCCGCGCGCGCGCAAAAAACACACACCGAACCCTCTTCCGCCCCCCCGCCGGCGGTCGGACCGCGCGGCTGAGTTACGAAACCGCGGGAGGACGCGAGATCTCTCGGTCTCCCGCTTCGGAGCTGCTGCAGTGCAGCTCGGGGAATGCAAAGGGAAGACTCGAGCGCGTGAAAGTACGACCTAGGTTGCGGGACCGATTGGGAAAGCCAGCGGAGCGCTTTGGGGGACGTGCCGCACTTGGGATGGATGGACGGAGTTGGGCGTCGGGGAAATTTTTGAGGAACGAATTATTGGGGTTGTTGGAGTTTGAGATTTGCGTTTGAGCGCTTAAATTTTTGTATATTTACTACTTATTAAAGCTGTTCACTTTTCAAATGTTTGTTAACAATACACTCATTTTCCAGATCAAACGCCCGGATTAAAGATCCAATTTCTACCGAATCAGTTCCGCGTGCACTGTGTTCCCCGCTGCACACGGCAAACCGATCTCCAATCTTACATAGAAATCGCTCGCGTACATTCAGCTTCCACCTAATTATGTATGTACCCAAAGCCAGCCGCTCGGCGTCTCGATCGAACACTCGACGAGATCGCCAGCCTCGATTCTCCGTTTTCCCGCGACGACCTGGAAACGCGCAAATGGAGTAACGCGACCGATGTGTTTTTCTCTCGGCGGCGATGACTCGCGCGAATTAAGCTCGCTTCCGCGCGCAAAATGTATCGCCGCGAAAATCGGCGAGTCGACGCGTGGCGCTTTTTTTGCGGATGTCGGTTGTGTATTTTGAAAAAAATTGGAGATGCTTTTTTTTTTAGGATTTCGTTCGAGCTGCTGGGAGAATTATTACCGGTCGGTTCTCTTTGGTGCAATGAAAAGCGCAGGTATACTTTCAAGTAAGTATTGCGCAAGATAGATCGTTAATTTATTTATTAATGTTGTAAAATCGAATGTGAGTTACGCCGCTGTAAATTATAAATAATACTTGCAGAGAATAATATTATGCCCCATACATCATATTTCGACACTAACTAATGGATTTTGATAATTTATAAACAATACCGAAAGTTAACGTTTATTTGAGAATCGACAGCCTTCAAATTGATAATAATTCCAATCCTTCATTACAATAAAATAAATACAGAAATCTACCGAATTTAATAATATTTTCAGCCGAACTTTTATCCGACCGTAAATTGCACCAGAAAACTGCGCACTAAAGCGATTACAAAATAAGAGACTTTAATTAGCAGTCGGCTCGCGTATATATATACCGCCCGGCATAACAGCCGCGCAAATAAATTAACGCGATTTTGAATAATCAACGGTATTAAATATCAATGAGTTAAAGGCGGATATGTGTATCTCGAGCACGTGACCGAAGTATAATAAGCCAATTTGCGTCGCGTTACATCGGATTCCGCTCGTTTTTCCTCTCCTCGCGCGCCGCGAAATACATCGCGGCGCTCCCGATTCCGGTCGGGCGTTTTTCCGCGCGACACTTATTATATATATACGAGCGACGAAATATTTCCCGGCCTCTCGCGTTTACCTCCGTCGTATGTATATACGCGTGTCGCAATTCGCGCAGGCCGCCGCTCTCCTTTTTTTTCTTACATATACGTACAAGGGGGGTAAATTAATTTCGGCGCCGTTGCGCAAAAACGGAGCGGTCGATTTGCCTCGCGAACGAGTCGTTTCTCGAAATGCTCGGGTTTTGCTCTGGCCGCCGCTTTACGAGGAGCCGCCGCGGGGAGAGGGATATTGCGTCTGGTTTTTCCTGGCGCGGGGGGATTAATGGGGAGAGCGATCGGCGTTGCGATCGAGAGCGGTTTATTTCAATAAATGGTCGATTGCGCGCGCGCCGCGGAACGAGTTTTTCGAGGTTGGCTATTTTCTGTAATTTCGACGGGATAAAAATATTGACGGGAGAGATTTGGCTTTGGACTGCCTGGAGAGGTTTCGGTTTTGCCGGCGGGGTTTTAATTAGGGAACGTTTTTTGGGGGATAACGACGAAAAGAACTGCAAATTGCTTCAATTATAGAAAACATTTATTTATTTCATTCATAGATATTTAGTTCTTCTGTATAGTTTAAGAATTATAAAGCTAAAGACGTACCGAGAATCTTATAATAATCTTCTTAACATTACCACCAATAAGTTATATATGTTATATTATTAATTTACTTATTTTCTTATATTTGGCATTTAAATTCTAATCAGCAGTTCCGAGGAGCGCATCCTTATAAAGAAATAAACGAAATGTAATTTCTATTAGTATTTATTTATTTCAGCCTAACATCGCCCAGAAATGGATTTATTTACTTATTCACATGAATAATTACAAAATTATACCTCTCGCTTGGCTTTGATAGAATCACGCTTTAATGCAATTTCTAAACAAAACGTAATTAAAAATACGCAAAACATCAGCCAAAAGTAGCCCCTACCCCCAGCCAGACAGCCGGTTTCGACTCAAAGTTCATCCGGTGGACTTCCCGCAGAGCGACGCTCCTCATCCCCCCGCCCCGTCAATAATACCCGTCGAAAACTGAAATCCGCGCGGAAAAAGAGCGGCGCGGCGTGACTCGGCTCGGGCGATAAATTAGGCGACGAGGCTCAGCGTCGTGATAGAAAGTTGGGCGCGAGTCGCGCGCTAAGCGATTAGAACGTGTCCGAGTGCTTATGGAACTTTTTTTCGAGTGAGCGAGATAAGGAACTGCGGGGATTTTTGGTCGGGAGTCGGTTCGTTGCCCGTATAGATTTATGTTTTGACGTGCTGTTTTGTTATAAAAAGATTTATAAAAACAGTACAAAGTACAGGATTTTGCACGATATACGGAAAAACACGCATAATTCGTACAAACAGCTCACTTCTCAAGCTCAAAAACGACTTTAAAATCAGTCAATTAGCATTAAAAAAACAAAACCAATCCCGCACCGATCTCCCGACTCCGCACTCCGCCGAGCACCGTAAGTTTTGAAAGGCGGCGTATCGAGAGATACCGCCGCTCGAAGTGTGAAATTGCACTCGCAGAAACTACTTTCTCGCCAGATTCTCGTTCCACCGGTATATATCTATATATGTAAGCCGATCGAACGGCTCCGGGGAGTTCGTTTAATATGACCGCGCGAAAAAAAGCTCAACGGTTTTATATGTATAATATATCTCCCGGCGATGCGCGCGCCGTACAAATTCAAAAGGTAGCCGCGCCGCTAAAAAAAAGGTAGTCTTTCGGAATTTTTTGTCGGAGGATCGCAAAAGAGGCGATAGTTCACGGGAAGGTCTGCTGATTATGCGGGGACAAAAACCTGAGGTGATTTTTAAACTGCGGAGTATACAGAACTTTCGTCTTTAACAAGCCGCTCATTTGGAGCGGAAAAATCGCCGGCGATCGAATGCACGAATCTCGACGGGCTTCGTCGAAGGCAAACAGATGCCTTCTTTCAGTTCTTCGGTCGGCAGCAATTGATCGGATTACGCGGGAGGCCGTTAATTTTTGCTTGAAAATTGCCGCTGCGGATGTCTCTGTATGATTTTACGCGTTTTTTAGTGCAATTCACGGCGTGGAGTAGTTATCTTTAGGGTATAATTTTTATATGAAATGTATCGCTTAATTAATGGAAGTATTAAAGTAATTATACGCAATCAGTATTTTCGAGTATTCATTATGGAAATGATTTGTCAACGCAATGAGAATTTAAAAGCACTTTTCAGCAACAGGACCAATTAATAATATGAAATCGTTTAATTATTATTTTTAAGTTCCTCGATAAATATTCGATTTACTTTATCTCCGACGATAACTTTCCTATATCTTGCATTTTTAAAAATGGCCACGCATCGTCGACGTTCCAAGAGCTACAATTAAAAACTCCACAGTCTTCATAAACAACCAGGAACCAAACGTTCCATCCGTTTTCGAACAGCCTCGAAATAAGCATAAAAATCGCAATTCTCAAAACCATTAGCCAAGTTACTTTCCAAGCTCGATCCTCCAGCCAACTTAAAAACCGATTAATCCGACGTAAAAATCAGCCGGTAATACACCGAAGCCATTATACCAGCAGCAGCAGCAGCGTCGAAGAAAATAGGCAGGCAGCTCTTAGGATCCATCTCCGAATACACTTTGAGCGGCCCGCTTTAGTGGGTCAGCCGGTGAGCGCTCCGTAATGGGCCGCCTTTTGCCGCCCGTAAACGCCCGACGCGACGGCTTTGTTTCTCGCATTCCCATGGCTTTCGAGAGAGGGGCCGGTTTTCAACGTCGATTTTTCATCGCCGACTAATTTAACCGACTAATTTTACGCGGCGCTCCGCGATGCTAGAAACGCGGGCTGCTGGAAAACTCGAGCCGATATATCGCGCCGCGGCCGCCTTTCTCCGCTTTTCCGATCGCCGTGCCGATTGGCGCGGATGGCCGTGGAGAAGGATCATTTTGGCCTTCGGGAAACGCGAGTGCGTTCGATGTGCGTGTGGAAAAAGTAAAATGTGTAATACGCACGAGAATTCTCTCGGTGTCGAGTCGGAAAATTTTACTTTGATCGAAAGCCTTTGTTGTAGCTGCCTTGCTGAAATAATCTATTGAGGTCTGATAAAATTTCGTCGATTCGGGTGTAACTACACACGTTAAATCCCATGTAAAATGGGTTTTATAATAATTTTTGAATATATAGGCTAGTTGCTTATCAACTCGATCCATTTCGAGCCTATTCCTCACGAACCCACAAGATCTTTACGCATTTGACTTACATACACTGCCGACCGCAAGTACGCATAATATCGATAAAAAGCAACATCCTCTTTACATAATCCGTTATCCTCCTCCCGCCTCCCCGACAATCAAACACCTCAGCCCAGTCGACAAAAAAAACCCGCAACATCCTCGAACCATCGCCAACACCAATTCCGACCTCCTCTCCCTCTCTCGCGCGTATCGATTCCCGCGGCGCGGATCATTTCGTCACAACAAACTCCCGCGCGCCGCTCTCGCTCTCTCTGGCGCTCCGCGATCGTGCACCGACACGTTGACCTCTCACCAGAGCTCTCGGAGAGCGCCGCCGACGCCGCCGCGCGCGGATAAGCAGCCGGAATAACGAGGCGCGCGGCGCGGGCAGATTTCTGGGGAAATAATTTCCAGGCGCTGATAAAGCGACCGAGAGCCGAGTTAGAAAGTCGCTTGGAAAACGAAAGCGGAACTGCGGGATAAAAGGATGTGGAGGTGTGTGTGTGTGCTTGCACTGGTTATGTGTGTCCGTTTGGAGGGACCGCGAAAGGTTTGCGTCTTCGAAATTGGGCTTTAATGGCTTCTTTTTTCAGTCGTAAGAATTAGTTTTATTTGCCGAATGCTAAATGTGATTGCCGCGCTTTAAAGTAAGCGGGAAAACGTTCGGTCGATTAAAGAAAATCGAGTGAAGTTTCCACAAGAGCCGTAATAACTATGCACGCTCCATTTTTTACACGGCAATAAAGCGGCCGCAAAAATCACCGAGTTTAAAACTGATGCCTAGTAATACTTTTACGCGGCCAGTCTAATTCTTGAGCGCGTAAATTTTTTATTTTATTAAAAATTACACTTTCCACTCGCGGCAAAAAGCTTATTACTTCTCTTTCGAACGGCTTTCGAAAAGCACAATGCCACTACTCGACGCGCACTTTTAGAAAAGAAAAAAAAAGAACCTCAAAGAATGCCTCTAATTAATTTCCCGACGCACCACACCTCTATCCTCGCTCCACCTTGAATCGCAGCCGCCGCGCGATAATTAAATAATTGTACGTACCGCAAATCGACGCGGGACAAAAAGCATTCGCCGCGCGGCTCGCGAGTGGAAACATACTTTTCCAGTCGCGCCTGCAATTACCCGTCGCGCGCGACTCCCTTTTCTTCGGCCGCTCGAAAAAAAAAAAAAAACTCCCGGAGCTCCTTGGAATTCTCAGCCTCTCGAAAACAAGCCGCTCCGCGTCGTTCGATCTAACCCAGCAGCCTGGACGCAAAAGCCGACTTTATTCGCCGAGAGCTGCGTTTCGTCCTTTTTCCCTTCGGTGCACCGCTAATCGCTCTCCTCTCGGAGCAGCTCTCTTTTTCTCGTCGGCCTCTCCCCGCGGCGGCGGGGCCTTGTTCGAACGCATTTTGATTCCCGCGGCGCGACTTTCACCGCGCGGCAACGCAACGAGGAATCCCGAGGCAAAAGTGTCCTCCGATATCGCGGCGGACGTCGCGCGTTGCGCAACGGCGGTATAACGGCGACGCGCCGAAAGGCCCATTGTTGTGTCGAGAGCCGAGGGGGGCACTTTTTTTTGCGTTGCGCAATACTTTGGATTTCGACGGCGGATGTGTATATCGGCTTCTGACGAGGGGAAAAGCTCCCGAGCTTTTGCTCGAGTCGCGAGAGATGCAAATCGAAGGAAAGTGGGCGGGTTGTTTCTTTTTTTTGCGCGGTGCTCCAAAGTGTTAACGAACTCTTTGAGATTACGGAGATTAAGTTTATCTCTCGGTCGGTTGATTTTGGATTTACATTAAATTAGCGCGCTTTATTGCATTTTAATAACCGACTTCCGGCGGAAAAAGCGCGTTTTACAGCCTGTTAATTCCCCGAGAAGGGATGGATAACTCGAAAAGATCGACGCAATCGTCGATAAAACCCGTGGATTCGCGGTGACAAATGCACCAATCACTCGGTCGAACCATTCTTTTTCAAATCAACAAGCTGCACACATATTCCTCCACTCCGACTTGATCGATCGCTTAATTTCAATCGGCAAAAGGTATATACATTGAAAGCAGCTCTCCTTTCGCGCGGCTCGGATTAAAAGCCTCTGGCACCAGAGGGGGGGGGGGGGGACTTACGGGCGATAAATAATTTTATTGCCACTGGTTTTTTGCTCTCTGAAATTCGCGTCCCCCGCCGCCGCCGCCGCGGTGTTTCGCGCGATTGCACAACGCAGCAGCAGCAGCAGCAGCCACTTTTATCGCTCGCCTGCATCGAAAATGTACTCTTTTTCTCTCTCTCTCTCTCTCTCTCGCGTGTATACTTTCAAATTTTGCGCGGCTTACCGTTTTTCGAGATTTGCGCGGTACTCGAATCGATCGGGGATTTTCGTATTCTGGTGTGTGCTTTGGAATTCAGTGGGAAAATAGGAAGGCTTGCATTTTTGCGTCTCGAATTTTATTTGTTTTTTTTTTCTAGCGGGGAAACGATTTTTCGTATTTTTATTACCGAAATTTAATATGTGTTTTTTATGTCGAACCACGAAATTATAGTATTTTATTGAATTTTCAAGTTGAGAATGGACGTGAAACATCACGTTGTTTACTTTCGACAAAATACAAAGTCGACACCAGCCTTTCCATCCGAAACCTCCTACTAGAAACCTCTCCCGCCACTTCAAAAAGCCCCCTAAAATCCCCAGAAGAACGCACGCCGCCTGAAAATTTCCGCACGAAACGATTAACGCTCCGCATTAACGTACCCCATTACGTCACGCCGCCTCGTCCACCGACAACGACGCCATCAAACACCCGAGAAAGCGAAACACACGCAAATGGAGCATCGTTCGCTTAGCATCCAAGCGATCCTCCAAGCGGCGACCGCGAATACATTATACACGTGCGCGGCGCTTATATACGATTACGCGACCTTTGGCCAATTATTAGCCGCCTGCGAGAGGATGCCGCGGCGAGAGAGAAAATCGCGGCCGTGCGAAAAGCCCCGATTTCCAGACGATGCGAGAGGCAACGTCCGAGCTGGAATTCGCGAGTGCATCGCGCCGAGTTCTCTGGATCGGGAATGGAATTTGACGGGGTTGCGGGAGAGGAGTGAGAGAAAGAGAGAGAGAGCGGCTTCGGCTGGGTCACCGAGGCGGAGGATGGATTGGGTTTTTTGTATATATACGACTTGTCTTTGGTGCAACGAGGAATTGTGGATACGGGGATTGATTGAATAACCGAGGGTCTGAACAGTTGTAGTTTAATTGTGTACTTAGATCGACATTAACTGCGGGTCATGATGAGAAGTTGTGCATATTTCCTTTCGTATAACGCAGCGCTTAATAACACATTGAAACTTTCTCGGGTAATGAGAGAACTGCTGATTTTAACAGTAAATTCATATTGCCGGCGATTGCTTAGCCGCCTTTAATTAAACGAGAGCACTATAACCATTTTGTCTGCGAGAAATGCGCAATGAATATCTGATTAAATAACGTAGAAAGTATCCACATTCGCGCGGATTATTCCAACGCGGCGGCGGCTATCCTTGTATTACGCATCATTCCACTCATCAACCGAGCTTCTTTCTCACTCGCTCCAACCTCTCGCCTCGAAAGAAAAAAAAACAACTCCCCCGATTATACGTCTAAACGACTAAATCTCTCTCTCCCCCCGCGTAAACATCGACGCCGCAACAACGGATCGCACTTTTTCCACGGGCATATTAAAACGGCTCGA
Source organism: Ormyrus nitidulus (assembly GCA_900474335.1). Classification (NCBI taxonomy): domain Eukaryota; kingdom Metazoa; phylum Arthropoda; class Insecta; order Hymenoptera; family Ormyridae; genus Ormyrus; species Ormyrus nitidulus. The sequence goes on from UCOL01001327.1 coordinate 12,060, forward strand.
CTGCACGCGTACGACCGCAATTACTCGCGGAAAAGAAAAAAAAAGAACTGCAGCCCGCAGCCCTAATTAGTCCTCCAAACGGAAAAAAAAAGAAAAAAAACTAAGCGATCCTCTCGTCGTTGATTCAGCGGCGCGCGCTAAGCGTAGATCGCAATGCGCGCCGACGCAGTTACGTTACGCGCTTATCTCGCCGCGCGGCGTGTGAAAATCGCGGCAAGGTGGAGGTCGCCGAGGAGTCGTAAAGACCTCGAGGTATATCAACGAGGCGTCGGCCGCGGTGAGGTAAAGGCTGACGGGTTGAACAGCGAGTGGATGACGAAGAGGAGAGAGGGAGAGGTTCGCGGCGACGGGACTACGGTTTTGTCGAGGGGATTTCGGGCTGGTCGAGGAGGTCAGGTTAGTTCGAGTGAAGGTGATTAGGTGCGCCGGGAGAGGGGGGGGGGAGGAAAAATTATCTGTACTTGCATAGGAAAGCGAGCAGCAGGCACAGATATACTTAAAAGTTACTGTATATTATATAAGAAATTGTATAAACAGTATTGAAAGATTTATACTGTACTGATTTGCATGTCTGTACCTTTTTTCTCAGTGTGGTAATTTTTTATTGCGGATTGTATGTTATGCAGATAGGAATTTTAATTTAAATGTGATGATTGTCATGCGTGTCTTGCTAAATGTAGTTAAGAAAGTTTTATGTCATTCATTTCATTCAAGCAAAATAAAAAGCCGTAAAATTCAACATGTATTTGCTCATTATTTAATAGTGGCCATCACGTCCACCATTAATACATCTCTTTTAAGCAGGTGAATAAGTAAACAATAACAATTAGCAACAAGATAAAAACTCAATTGAAAAAAAAGAAGCAATTTTCACCGCCCCCGACAATAAAACAAAGACCGCTACGTAAAGCAGCAGCAGCAGCACTTCGAATTCCGATCTCTGGCGCAACTCCACCGTCCAATCAGCGCCGCCGGCAACACAACAACAACAGAGAGTGCATCATCGGAGAAAATATGAATCCGCGAGCCTCGCCCCTCGCGAACAATCGCCGCGTTGCCCAACGGGCCGCGGCGCGGGTCAGCGACACTCGGCTCTCGCGAAAGAACGACCGCGTCCTTGAAAGGTCCGATCGAATATTGTTTATTCGGGGCATTCGGCAGATCGGAGGGCGGAGGGGGAGATGGGGGGAGAGCGGCATTTTTCGAGTGGAGAAGGATTGGAAAGCTCGGTGGTTCGAAATTGGACGGATTAGAAAGAGGGGGGTTTTTCTGCAAGTTGTAAGTTTATGCGCGATGGTTGCGGGAGTTCATGGTTACGACTCAAGATGGTTTTGTTACTTTTGAAATTGGATTGTTGAATGAGGATACTTGTTTACATCCTGCTTCTTTTTAAAGTGAAGATTACGCGCCATTAAAGAATTTCGACTGCAGAAAATATTCACGTCCTATTATCCTTCAGTAGTCAAGCATTCTTTCGCAACGAATTTCAAAGCGATTTTTCCCCGTTCTTTTCCGCGATCCCCATCGCTTAACCGACCGCAAAAACCAACTCGACTTTACGAGCTCGGCCAGCGCCGACTTTTAAAAAATTTAATTCCTCAAACGCACATTGTATAACCCTCGAAAAACCAGCCGCTGCACCGTCATTAGCCAACTGGAAAGTCATAGAGTTTGGAAGAAAAAAAAACCGCTCGAGATTCGAACTCGAGGGCAAAAGATACAAGACGACGTCCCGAATCGGCGAGACAGTCTCGAACGAAAGTCCGGGCTGACGTATATAACGAGATGGGAAAATCATCGTATGCATCCGCGCATCTTTTCGCGGGGAAAATGAGAAAATAATTCGCGCTTCTGGTAATTACATAAAGTAACGGTACGCTCGTCATCGGGTCTCGTTAGCTTGACGCAACTTGTTTAAGTGGCTTTTTGTACTCTGCGCGATATGTTGATCCCACGATTGTCTGGGGGGGATGATTATGATACATCGAATGAAAACGCGGATGGAGAGTTTTATTTGCAGGTGCGTGAAAGCTATTCTTTTAATGAAGACGGGGGCTTAAATATTCATGAAATAAAGTCCTTGATGGTTCCTTAATTGGAATCGCCCTTATTTCCTGTACGCTTCTCGGTTTGGATGACATAGGAACGCAGTGTAAAAATACTACTTTTAATTCAATACATTTAGATAAACACTAATCAAACGGGAATTAGTTTTTAAGAGTAAATTTTCGATCACCGGTTGAAAGATTTCAAAAAGAAAACAATTTTTTCGATACATCAACTCTTACATTATCCTCCAATTTCCCGCTGAAATATCCAGCCGCCTTTTTCCGCGCGAACCGCGAATCCCGCGCGACATCTTTCCCGGGAAAGCGCGCGGCCGCGTAAGCCAAAAGAAAAGAAAAAGCAAACCAACTCACTTTGCGGTTTAGAGGCGCGCGGAGCCCGGTAGCATTTCCCCCGGCGAGCGGCGCGGCGATTATCTGCTCTCTTCGAACGCGCGCCGCCGTCGCTCCCGCATTCTTCGCCGCTTGGACAGCTCTGCACCACACCTCTTCTCTCTTCGAATCTCGCGCCGAGGGAGGAGCTTTGCGCGGCGGCGGCTGCAGCAGCACTCGGGCCGAGTCCTGGATTCAACTGTTTTTTTTTTTTTTTTTAGCTCGGGGAGCTTTCTTCTTGGCGACGAGTTTGGCTGCGCGGAATTTCGAGGGTACATATAGGTTAAGAGCTTCGTGGAGGGAAAGGGCCTGATTTTTAAGCGGAGGACTTTTCCTCCTGGATGATTTTTACGGAAGTATATTAATACAATTTGCAAGGAACTCGATAAAACTACACGCGGCGAAGAGACAGACGTGTCTTATTAAAGAAGGTCGACGAACTCGTCTCAAGCCATTAAAAGATACATCTTTCATTAAAACAAGAGCTGACTTTGTGAAGCCGGAGCTGCGCGGAGAACGCATCGGAGCCACCGGTGTTGCACTCCCACAATTATAACGCGAGACCGCGCCGAGAGCTATTATGAAAAGAGCGCATTAAGAGGAGGAGTTTGCCTTGTATGCAAATCCAATCGTCCGTCGAGCGTAATTTTCGAACGATTTAGCCAATTTATAAAACGCGAGAGAGAGAGCGAACGCCGTTGCAACATTTTTAATGAAACAGCCGCGCGCGACGTGCGTTGGGTTAATAAGAGTGAACGGTATACGAGAACGTATATCGACTGTAATCGCGGACTGTTATTTTGAAATTTTTATAACCGCGAGCGCGGAAAAATGCGCGGGCTCACGGCTTATTCGGTGTGCTTTCACTCGTTTGCCCTTAACGATTTTGAGAATTTTGCAGATCGACGCTCACCGAATAACATCGGTTTTTAAAATGTGCTTTGGAAGCGTAAATATTTAGATTGCAATACACCGAATTTCGGCTTCGGATCCTAAATTGCGTTCTGCATTTCCGTGCAGTTGGGCACTTTAACTGTTGCAACTAAAACTTGGGCTTATCGAATCTTTACGACCGGAGCGTTACTCGATTTTCTGCGTTGCACCTCGCACACAAACTTGGTCGAATCATCACACGAAGCAAACGACAACTGTATATACTCGAAATTCCCGCCTCCCGGAAACTCTCCGACCACCAAACGAAATTCGCGCACAGCCAAAATACAAGCAGCACTGATAAATACAATATCACACCGATCCAAGCAGCAGACAGACCAGGCAGATCGAAGGCACACGGACGTCCCGTCTCACAGGTCCATGGCGATCGGCGCGGTAGCAGTAACAACAAAAAAAAGGCGCGTGCGCTCGAGCCCGCGGCCGGGAGCAGACTGACTCTCCGCCGCGACCATCGGCTCGTTTCCAGCGCGGCTCGACGAGAGTCTCGCGCGCGGGGATTTGGGTCAGCGGCACGGCGCGGTGCACCGGGCCGCGGGCTCTTTCTCTTTCTTTCCCGCGGCCGTTGACACTTTTCGCCGATCCTTTTTTTTTCTCTAACGGGGAGCGTTCTCTTTCGGGAAATTATATGTGTTTGATTTTTTTGGGGGGATTCGTGGAACGCTGATATCCGAAAACGAGGAACGATTCGATGGTGGATCTGGGAAAACTGTGTTTTCGGCACTCGGCGCGTAAAGCGGCACTTTTCGCGCCGCGAAGTAAGCCCCCTTGCCACTCGTCGAATTGAAAAATTGTTCGATCCGTGTGATTTTGTCAGCTACAGCCTCGCTTCGCTGGAGCGACAAACTCATACTCGGGCAAGAATCATCTCTTTCGCACTAGTTATAATCGAAATGTACTATTTGTAAAAAGACGATAAACTCGTACTTAAAATAATATTGTTACTTGTTAGAAACAAAATATTACATTTGTGTAGCTTAAGTTTGAAAATTACTATATAAATTTAAGTTCAAACAATTTAAAAATTTTGGGTTTACAAATCTGTCATAAGTAGAAATGGTTAATGATGATATTTAAAATTGTTTGACGTACTATGTTTTCATTCTCAATATTATCTTCACCAAAAATTTTTTTAAATGTGTACATAAATTGAAATTAATAAAATCTTTAAAGTTGTAGTAGGTATCACAATTAACTAAGACTTGCTTGGGACCATTTCGAGAAGACTACTCGCGGTCAGTAAAAATGGTACGCGCGAGATAAAGTGTGAGAAAAAGAGAAACTCATTTACCCAGTTGCATGTTATTATTTATATTTTTATTACTGAAAAAGTTATAATTTTTATAACATTTCTTTTAAGAACATTTTAAATCTGCTAACTGCAAAAATTCTGGTAAAATGCCTTCGTCCTTTGGCAGCATTTCCCTCGCTACGAAGCGCAAAATTTCTGACAAAATATTCGTATCCTCTTGCAAAATTTCTATGCTATCCGTTAGCATACTTATGTCCTTCAAATTTGTTCCTATGAAGCTAACCACTAGCTCCTTAAAATCTAACAGTCCGTACTTCTCGGCGAGTTGAAAATATCTTACAGCGTTATACTTGTCAAGTTTCTTAGCCAAAATATCTGCACAATGAGCCTTCAGATCGTCGATAAGGTAATGTTTCGTAGCATCTAAAAGTTCCTCGACTATTTCAGTATTCTTAACCTCTCCTAAATATATAAAGTGTAGTAATTCCTTAAAAACTGTGTATGTACAGTGCTGAATAGTAATTTCGTCTTCGAAAGTGTCATTAAAAATAGCCCAAAAAGTGTCACTACGTCCCATTAATATGATTTTGTGAGCGCGTATTATTTGCCCACAATTAAATTTGAAGGTAACGTCAGCGAATGCTTGCTTCAAGAAAAGGTATTCTAAGTACATTTTCATCGTTTGTGACCAATTTCGAACTGCATTATTTGTATTGCTTGGGTTTTCTTTTACCGTAACCTTAAATGTTAATGAAATTCCGCTGTGATATGCATAGGGATACTTTAATAATGTGCCATTAACTTTAATACTTCCAGGATACGGAAGTGAATGCAATAAATACTCTTTCATAGAATGTTTCGTGGATTTTGAATGTTCTATAATTGCTGAAATCGAGAAATCGGTTTTTTCGTCATTTAGGCATGCTATTGAAATAATGTACAGGCCATTTCGATGTTTCGATGAAACTTTCCTCACAACCCCCAAATCAATATAAAACAGTTGCCATTTCCTTAGAAAATCTGAATGCTGTGACGTAAATATAGGCGAGCATAAGAGCGGATACTTTTTGTTTATGGTAAATTTTGTATTTACTTTCCACTCAAAAATTTCACCCACTACTACTTTTCCGTGTATTCTTCTAATAAATCCTGTATTAGAATCCATTTTACGAGGTTTTGAAAATATCCTTTTTCAAAAAAGTTGTTGATTATCTTGAGAGCACTTTATTGAGTACTGAACTTATTGCCTTACACGCACGATCACACAATATTAGCAGTTGACACAAAGAACCTTATTATTTTTTCGATAATACTAAAACGGCAAAACCTAGCTTTGCTTTCTTATGCATTCGTCGGAATTAATTTTCCGCTTTGTTCCTCCACACAAGTCAAAATGGAGAAACAAAATCAATTCATGCATTCTAATTAGAGGAATTGTTAAGACTGAAAATGAAATAATGTTTGCCCTTCCCTATCGATCCTTCTTTGAGTATTTATCGATCTCGAGCTGAGGATATCGAAAAACCGCTCGAGTTTATCGAATTATAAAAAAAATCGAATAGCTTATGTAAATGTCGGCGTGCGATGTGCGCCTCAATAATTAATTTAAGCTAGCATTATATAAATTTGGAATACTGTAATGCCGTATACCGATAGTACGTGATTTTAATCAACGACGATTACATATTTCATTATGGATTTCTATTTTTTATCCTCTTGCATTATTTTTAAAATTATATTTTAATTTCAGGGAAATAAAAATATATCAGTAATATAGATGTATATATAATTTTATTTTTTATTCAAACAATTATTAAAATAGAACAATTAAGAAAATTTTATAGTTAAATTAAATACAAAACTTGATAAAATGTAAAAGCAATATGATATATTACATATGGCATGGGTGGTTGTTACAAAAAGCGTACGTTTAATTATGAAAATAAGTTAATATGATACATAATACTTGTTTCTCTGACTACAGCAAAAAATGCAATTAAACTAGCAACAGATCATAAATATTTAGAAATAATAAGTAACTTTAGAATAATTTTTGTGCTCAATAATAGTAAAAAAAAGATTCTAAACGTTAATAAAAGCTAAAGCTGCCATCATTATTAGTGAATAAAACTTAAAAAAAAAAAATAGGAAACTAAAAATTCAAATTTTCTTTTTCATAAAATTTGTATAAGTGTAAAAATATTTCTTCGCCGTTTTTATCACTTATTGTCCTCAAATGAGAAAAATTTGTTTATAGGCACATTTCATTATGCAGTATATAAAATAGTCTTTGGCTTGATTTCAACGTAGTTGGTATAATTTAATTGCAGAACAACATAACTTCGATTTTCAAATGCTCGACGAAACGGATGAGCATTGCCCCGGAAAAGCATTGGGCAGACAGGAATTTTGCCTTGGCTTTTGGCTTGGCCATTATCGATTAAATCCCACAACTCAAGCATTTTACAACCTGGTTTCCTAAAAAATTAAATAAAAATCAACCCGTGCAAAAGATGTTAAAAAAATATTTCAAATTACCAATATCCATATCCATAACATAATTTTTCTTCTACAACAAGATAATCAACTTGTAATTTTTTTAAAGTATTATGAACTTCCGCGACAGATTTTCTACTAAACATTTCATAAACTTTCATTGTTCTATTCCTAAAATAAAAATATGCAGTCGATTAAATTTCATTAAAAATATTTGTAAAAAAATATGAATTTTTAACTTACTGCATTTCTTTACTTTCATAATAAGGATTATTTACTATTGGCCTTCTAGTTGATAACATAATATTTGCCATAAGAGACATTTTACCTGCAAAAGAAGCAGTTTTTGGGGTTCTTGATTGTATCCATTCAAGAAGTTCTTCCTGCTCTACATTACTGTATTCTCCTACAAAAATAATAATATTTTTAAAAAACCCTTTCTTCTTAATTGTTAATTTTAAAATAGATTTACCTATAAATTCTCTTTCTTTCGCCAAACGTTGAATTCCATGATAAGCCATCATAGCCAGTAAAAGTCCAACCAAAGCTGCTCGTACTGTTTTTTTTTTAATTCCTAATTTCTCTAAATAACGTTTACTACAAGCCATTCCAGCGAGTATACATAAATGTGGATTCATAAAAAGTTTCAATCTCATTATAAAAACCGCCATGATTACAAACGCCCCAGTTTGTAAAATATTATATGCAACGTGTGGCTCTATACAATTTGGAAAACCTTGTGTTTTAACATTTCTGTACCAATAGTATAATACTAAAAATCCGGCAAGAATAGCCGTAGGTAACAACAGTGTTTTAACAATAACTTCATAAGTTTCATATTTTAAAAAGTCAAATTCTTGCGCGCATGTATACAACATTGTATGGAAGTCCTTGTAGTTAGATACTTTTGATCTAAGAATATTAAAAATATGCTCGTCGTCAGAGTTGGCAATAACTAACTTCCATAATTTAGTAAAAATTATAGTAAAGACTATCTCCAACATCGTTATTGCTTTTGAATCAAAACGTTTTGATAAGGCATTGCACATTTCTGAAGAACAAAAACTTACAATTAACAATGCTATGTGCAAAGAGTTTAGAAGAAAATTGTTGATTGTCAATCCAATGACTAAAACTATTGCCAGTAAATGAACTGTGCAGTAAAAAGAATACATCTCTCTGTCAATAATTTTTAAATGTTTAAGAATAAGCATAGCAATAGTTTGAGTTATGAACACAAATTGGGAAAACTGCCAACTTAATAGACAGAAGGCCATTAAAATCACAAAATCCTGAAAAATAATAATCTTAAATTAATACTTAAATTACCAAAATAAACGAATTTAATTCTATTTTGATAAAATTGTAGCATACTCCACGTGTAGAAACAGTGGTTGGTTTTTTCTTTTTCTTTAAAATCTCTGTTAATTTGTACATTTGAAATAGAAGTGCTGGATAAGCAAAACTTTCACGTAATGGTGGAGTCCATTGTACTCTGGTGCATTCAGAATGATTAAAGAAAAATGAGGCAATAGCTATCAAACCTCCTCCAATGGAGTTGCTAAGACTGGCAGAGTAAAGAAAAATTGTTGCTCCAGTGACTATAGTACACAGCCAAACAAATTCTAAATAAAAGTAGACTGGGACTCCTATACCTTCACAACTAGTTATTGCTGTAAGACCATCACCTCTTTCGATCTAAAAAGTTTCCAAAGTAAGATTTATTTTATTGAAATTAGAATATTTTATACCACTATTTACATTGCATACATACCTGCCAGCAGAGAGGTTTTGGAAGAAGACCCCAGTACTTTAAAATGTGATAAAATATACCAATATTAACCTGAAATTCACATAAAAGTAATTAATAAAATAGTTTAAGTTAAATCATAATCTAATTTGTTACTGAATTTATTACCTCTGGCCCTAGATTATATGTACTTTCAGCATTGATAACATTAGGATATTGGGATAAATTGTCATGATGTATCTTGTTAATGCCATCGTAAAAACTTTTAGACTCTGCTATATCTTTGAAATATGAATAATACATTCCCTAAAACATTTAATCCCACTTATTGTTATCTACAGTTAAAACAATTGAATTCCTGATAAATTACTAATGCTAATTTTACCATTTCTGTGCGAAAAGACATCTCCCTTTCCAGGTCCGATAGGTGAGAAAAGTGCTTTTCATTTTCAAACAGTGTTGATACGTGCCACCGATGCAGCAAACCAAAAACTAGAGCTACAAAATTATAGTGATACTTTATTATTTATTCAATTTAAAATTTAGAATAAGGATTTAAAAATACCTAGTATGATTTTGATGACATAAATAGGTGTATACCCTCCTTCCATTTTTGCACAGTTAACCTCAAAATTCAAGCTCAGTTCTATCTTGGTGGACTTTTACGTGAAAATTTGTTATTGTTTATTGATATTTTCATTCTTGAATTGGTGTTCAGTTTATTTGCCGTTAATAAATTGCTTCTTGTTCATTTTACACATAAAAATGACGAATCAAAGGACTTCAGAGTAGAACATCTATAAAGTCTGATCGCCACTTCGCCAGCAACGAATTCCCGCAAATCGTGTCTTTTCGAATTTTCTAAAAAATTTTTTGAGGCAGTAAAATTTATTTTTAAACTCAATAAGAATCTCAACAGTAACTCTCGCAATTCATCAACGCAGATGCATCAGATACATTTCTTGCTACATACTTTCGAAATAAAAAAATGTCTAACTTTAGCTTTAACACGCTACTTTAGAAGCTGTAAAAGAATCAAGCAGGAAAACAATAAACAGATGACAACTATAAATAATGTGGAAAAAAGTCGAAGTATCATCAAAGCGATTCGAATAATGCGGGCTTGGTGTGGGCGTGTGGGCGTGAGTGACGAAAGCACGAAAGTTGCGCGCGCAACCCGTCGTCGATGCGTCCACAAGATATCGTCGCGGCTCATGCGCGCAGGATAGAATAAAGTTAACTCAGCTAGCCGTCATCTCGTCTTTCGTTTCCGGAAAATTCGTCGCTCCTCCAAGATGGCAGTTGCGCGCAATTGTCCGTTTATTTACTACGCGTTATCTCGCGCGTGTCCCACTGTTTGACACTGATCGTGATCTCCTTTCAAGCGTCTTTGCAATATAATAAACGTTTCTTTACCGTTGACATAGCGCCAGCAAATACAGCATAGACTTTGCCTCGTTTGTAAACAGTAAGCAGACAGAGACTTCAGAGCCTTCGGGGGTAGAGGTGCGAATTGCATCCAGGTAGTTCTCAGGTTTGAAATGCTTGGCCAGTGATAGCTGGGGCCTAACCTAAAGCAAGCTCAAGTGGAAGAGGACTAAACTCCAAGGGGGAGAGGAGGAGGCGAAGACTTATGCGGAGGAGGCTCGTCTCCCGACCGGGAAGACGACGAGGTGATGATGAGGCCCCGCTCCCTGAGCCCTAGTAGCGAGCCTACGGCGACGGCCAGGATGGCCGATGAGCTCCTGCCCGCCAGCCTCGAGAAGCTCGAGATCGCCCGCAGGCTCTCTGCGGGCTGCTGTCATCGGTGAGTCAACCACCTGACCTTGAGCTCGAGCCAGCAGACGAGAGCAAGATGCCGAATATTGAATTGTCTCTCGTTTGCTGACCATTGAAAGCTTGTTCTGTTTTGACAGTTTTTCATTTTACCTAAGGGATGCGGGGTTTGTGGGTTAGGAGACCTTGTGTTTTGCTTTTGCAGGCTGGTCTCTGATTTAAAGGACAGATTTCAGTTGTTTGCTTTTACACCTGAGTTTTTATTTGGGGCACAGATTTTTTATGTTCACCTGTTTTTTTTTTTGTAAAGGATAATGCTTTCTTTGTTTTGATTGTTGAAACAAAAATGAAATGAATGTTTCAGGGCAATTGTTTACTTTGTTTACTAACGTAGTTTTAATTTCACAGCATATGTGCTTATAAATAAATTTGCTAAAGTAGCAGCATTTGGCCTCTTGTCATTGATAAACTGTGTCGTCTATTAAAGTTTTGTGATTTTTAGAGTTTTAAAAATCTTTTTTATGATATTATGTTGGATTCCATTATTAAATGTTTAATTCCTGGAAAAGTTTAAACTTTTGGATATATTGTTACTTATTGAGTTGACCTTGAATATTTAGCTTTAGTAACTTCCTTTATCATTTCAAAATAATGACAGTTATTTTTGCAAACAAAGTTCCTTTTGGTCAACTAATAAACTTTGAAATAATATTTTTTGGCCTTGTAATTATTTAATTTTAATATTATCTAAAAATCAGTTTTTGGCTCGAGTCTAATCTATTATTTCGGTTTAAGTTTTGAAAAACATTTTCTTTGTTGTAAAAGTTTCATGATATTCATTATTATTTTCTTTGATTAGCAATTGAAGAAAATAAGTAATTGGATTCTCATTGTGGTTTTTTTTTAAAAATACATTTTTAATGTATATATTTTTAAGAAATTCAGTTATTAATTTTTAATTCTAACATTAAAAGGCATAAGGAATATTTGCAAAGTGTAAGATTGTACCTTCAGGCATGCAATAAAATGTAAATAAGCACTTCTCAAATTGGTTGAAGAATTTGGCAAAGTTCCAAGCATAAATTAAGAACACTCTAAAACCTTTTTTATTTCTTTTTAAAACTGAAAACTTCAGCTTTTCTTAGATGGCTTTGTTTAAGACAGAAACTTTCCAGGATAAATAATTATCTTAAATTTTTTTAATGTATAATATATTTTTAAAAATCAATAAAAGTATATGTTTTTTTAAACCAATTATTTCAAATGTACTAAATTTTTTTCCTTCTAACTTGCAGAACAATTGATGACTCTAAAAAAGGAAATCCCTTCCGCCTAAATAGCAGAACTCTGCGAAGAAGGTCCATGCCAAATAGGCCAATTGAACCTGTTGAAAGTCCTAAAGGTATCAAAAGTACATGCCATTTTAAACCAACTAAGAAGGATGAAAAACATGGTTACTTAGGACTGGACAAACCCAAAAAGAATTTTATCATCCGAGAAGCCGTCCTCAAGTTTTGCAGTTCTGATCCTGCTGGTCTAAATGATAACATAACGAGTACATTAATTGAGGAGTCTTGTAAACTCAGTATTTCAAAGTAAGTATAAAAAAAATTTTTGTGATACATACAGGTTTTATTAACACTATTTTATTTTAAAATTTTAATCTTGTTACATTTTTTGCAGTAAAACTAAAACTTTTGGCTATGGTTCGGTTGCAAAAGACTTCAAATCTCTTAATATAAGCCATAATTCGAGACAAGTGAAAGATGACACGAGCATCACGGAAAATTTTGAATCTAACAGTTTTCAGCGCGCTCGCAGTAATACTTTGCCTAGCCAATTGAAGCGGTCAAGCGGACAAACGCCCGAAACACAAAATTCATCTTCTAACGGGCAACAACAGCCATCTAGTTCAAATACTTGTTCAGTGCAGGCACGAATATCACCTCCGCCTTGCGACGTAACCATCGATGAACTCGCCAGTTATTTTGAAGAATTCGTTCATATTCCAAAGAAAATGTCACACATGGCTGAAATGATGTATATTTAAGGTGTTCTCTATCGAGTGCTTTTTCATTGGAAATTAATCTCGATATTTAAAGTTCTTTTTTAATTTTAGTCCATTGGTAACGATTATAAAACTTTACTCGCACTAAAAGTATTATTATTCAGATGGTTAATTAATTGTAATCAATTTACAGTTCCCTTGTAACTTTTGAAACTTAAAGTTTCATAGTGGAGTAAAGCAGAAAATTTCTAAGTTTAGAAATTATATTGAAGTTTTTAATAGATTTAAATTTTATCTTTTTAAAGTTTAAATATATGAAGATATTAGCATCAAGTACATTACAAAAATCAAAGTTCGATAATATAGGTTTCTGGACTTTATTTGTAGGCACCGATGTTCCACAGAAATTAACAAAATTTTAAACGCGAGATATTCAAAGAATTGAAACAATCAGTTTTACTAAAGTCCATTCTTAACATTTAGAGTAATGAGTAAAATTGATGAAATTAGTTTTAGATTAATCAGTTTCTGTTCTCTTTTAATGTAAGCTAAAATTTAAAAAAGAACTACTACCATTTGGTGTGTAAATTATGTAAGAACAATTTTAAAGGTTGAAGCACCGAGGTGCTGCTCATCTGATGTTGACAGCATGAGGTCATAAACCTACACTCGTTATAGTTTCGTACTGAAATGATCTGTCTCTCGTTCGTCAGCTGCATAGTAATTATAAGTTTTTTTGGTACCTAAATTATATCTAATGTAGATTAAAATAAAAGTTTAGCAAACAGGTTTTGGTTTTATTAACTATTACTTGTGTTCTGAATATTATATCGTACTGTTCATTTATTTTTTTAACAATGTTAGTTAAAACTGATAATAGTTTTATGAAGACTGTATGCATATTTCATATTATTGCAACGATCTTTTAACTTCTTTTTATACTAACTATAATTTTGCAGTCATGTTCGTTAGCTGGACTATGAAATGAAAAATGTAAATATACAAAATGATCAAATTACTTACTTTTTATGTAAGCAAATATAAACTTCAGGTTCTTATGCAGTAATAGCATGTAGCATTTTGAAGGATTCTTATAGTTTCTTGGTTCTTTATAGAATTTTTATTTGATTCCATTATATTAATTATTATATGTATTGTTTTTTTTTCATACAGTCATGTATATATCCACTGTGAGAAACATGAAAAAATAAACTTTATAAATTCAATCATGAAAATCGATTGCGTATTTTTATTTATCATGAGCATGCCATTTCCCATCTAAGTATATAACAGATTCTAATCTATTTTAATTGGTATGAATTTGTTAAAAATAAAGATCTCTAATAAAAACAATCTATAATTAAGAATAAGGATGTCTAGGCGGTGAATCTTAAAAGAAACAAAAGATTACTTTTCGTACTTATGATACATAATATATTTATCTCCATATGCGTATAATAATTATATTAATATTACAAAATAATAGTTAAATTACTTAATATATAAAAAAACTTTGGTACATAAACAATGACGACATCATATCAATCTTATTAATTGAACCCTTAACCAACTTGTTTTTGTCTTTTCTCCTTGAAAAAAGAAAGCAAAAAAAGTACAGAGAACGACTCCACTTTTTCGATACGCCGGATCGTAATTTCTCAGACACATACACGCACAGACATACACGCGCTTATACGCAAAAGTTGCACACAAAAGTCATAAGAGCAAGAACTTGCACAGCGGCACTAAAGAGCAAAAGAAACGCAAAGAAATCATTGAACATCAAGCTTTGTTCTGTGTGTAAAAATTGTTTGCAAAGTAAAAACACGAAGCGTAAAATTTACTTTTCAGATCCTCGTTATTCCCTTTCGCCGTTTGCATTGGACAAAAATTTTACATGTCGCACCGTTACATACTTTGCTTTTTGCCAAGTGAAAGCGTCAATCTTTGTAAAGGTCTTTCGCTCGACCTTACTGGCTGTAAAATAAATTTTTATTTCTTTTTGTTTATAAATTTACTTTGTACGTCGAGTGGCATTTTATATAAGCGCTAGAAGAAACGCATTACAAGTTCGGAGGAAGTTTAATGATACACGCCGGTGACGGCGACATGCATATTACGTAGCTAAAACGGTATAGGTTTCCCGAAGCAACGAAAGATGTACGCAGTCACTGCTTTCCGATGACTCATCGTCCGTTCACCTCGCCCCGTAAATTCGTAATTCACAATGTGAGGTCTGCCGCTATATCACAGATTCGTCGCGAAATTCCTCCTGAGTTGACCTGTTTTATTTTTCTATTTCTCATGTTTAAGTAGCCTTTGAAAACAATTTAATTTCGAAACGTATATATAAACAAAACAACGATTTTTCGTTTGATTTGGATACATTATCTAGTAAATGTTAAGTACAGCGCTTTAAAGTGAAAAAAAGAATAATTCGCGTTCAATTATTTTACATTCACATCCTTGAAGAATAATTATATCTTCTTATTAATCAGAAAGTTTGTTAAATATAAATGAAAAAAACATTTACAACTTACTAACTCTACTATGACAAATATAGTATATTTAAATTATACCTATAATTTTGGAAAATAATATCAACAGTTCCGCCTAGCATTCAAAGGGAAACTTGAAATGTAAATGAAAGAAAAACTGCTGATAGATTTTCAAACATTATCGTTCTACCCAGTAAAAAGTAAACAAACTCAGAGTCACTATCTCTTTTGCCTCGCTTACGATTTAACGGAGGGCGACGAAACGACTCGATGAATTCTTTATCGCATGGACTGTTCTCTTTTTCTTTCTCATTGATAAGTCGAGAGGGAGAGAAAAAGTGCACGGAGAGTTAAATCGTTAATGCATCGCCGCGCCAAAAATACAACCGCATCATAAACATTTGAATCTATTTTTAGGATTCAGCGGTACGTGAAAGTCAAGCCGGTAAAAATAGATACTAGTTTTAAAACGTACATTACTTTTTATCTTTTTTCGGAAACCTCTACCACCAGGATGGATTTACGTATATCTCATTTTTATACTCTAATCTGAGAAACCGAGCAGAAATTGAACCATCGAAGTGTTTGATGTTCGCAAATTTTCCTTCAATTGTCCAACTTCAACTTTAGATTTTCCAGTTTATTGCAAGGTACAATCGATTTTCGTCAAGTTAGTGCCCGAAAAAAGCCGAGGAGGGAATTGATAAAAGTAATTCTATATAGTAATCCTTTTAGAGCGTGTCTCCGGAAAGGAAAAAAGGTCTTTATCGACAATAATATAAACCTTGGAAAAGTTTAGAGCTCTTCAACAATCGTTAAACATTTGTCTTGCTGCTTTCGATAAAAATATCACTAATAATTCACGTAATTCGCTATGTTTATTTGGCTCGAGCAAAAATAGTCATTATCTCTTCATATTAAATTTGTTTTTTCTTCCCTTTAATCACACCCAAATAACTCACGCGTTTCGTTCAGGAAAAAGCGGAAAAGTTGCCACCGTGCGGGCAAAAGGACTCAATACAATCATAAGTGTATACCATTCATAGTGTACAGTCGATACTTTTTTTTTTGTTTATAAAATAATTTCGACTGATTGCAGTTTGCACCTAAGTTTCAGGAGCGAACATAAAATGTCATGTGACACAACATTTCTCCTAACAAGCACGCTAATTGTAGTCTAGATAACATGATGATGTTAATACGCCAAATACAACGCCAAAACTTATTACGCAACTCACAGTAATAAATAAAGATTTGCGCTAACGGGAGAAACAGTTCTTCATCGTAAATGATAAATAAACATACGACATAAGTCTTTGTTTCTTTTTTAATACAAGTAGACAAGAGTTTTTTTTTGTTTTTAACGTATTGTCGATACTTTCTAATTGTTTGTTCTTTTTTAAGATTTTTAGCGAATAACAATTCAGATAAAAACGTACAAAATGCCGCAAAATCAGTCAATTTCTTCATCTGATTTTTCTTCTACTTGATGTGTGGATAGTGAATACGAATTCCCTTCAAAAGATGATTGAAGTATTAGGTATTAAAATTGAATTAAATTTCTAGATTCTAATCTACAAAAATTGTATAAAAAACAGTCAAAAATCTTAAGAACTATATTATACCTTTTATGTAAGGAATAGTTCGAAAGACAAACTCGTACAAGGAGAAGACAGCGAGAGAGAAAATTCGTATTCATCCTCAACCAAATTTTACACCCTTTCATCCGATTGTTTTGTTTTTCATTTTTTCTCAATAGCAAATAGCAAATCGACGTCTAACTCGCCTCTTCTCGCATATCAAATTCTACAATCTACAATTTTTAAAAACTTTCGTTTCTACCTTTCTTATAGTTTTGTTCTCTCGTCACGCTTAAGAGTTAAAGTGGCAGTCATTTTTTGGAATTACAGTATTATAAAAAAAACTAAAAACGGTCCTCAATTTTTCTTTATAAGTAGGAAGAATATTGGAAATATGAAGGCAGTCGGTATATAGAACTGGATAGTAGAAATATGCAAAAACTGAATTGGTCCCATAATAAAAAATGGAACGCTAATGGTTAATGTCGATGTGAATAGAGCCATCAACAAACAAATTTGTTACTGATGACTTACAAATGAATGAAATGTTTGATCAAGAAGTTAGGAGATGTCTACGTGTTTATTTCGAGAAGTCAGTCGGATTCTCTTGAGATTAATAATTTTTACGAATATTCGAATGCTTTCAATCATAAAATTTTACGTTGTTAATTACACAAATATGTAATTTGAAGAATATGAAATATTGAATAGAATTAATAATTATTAATTTTTTTGGTTTACGAAAAAAAAAACCTATTTGAACGAAAATGTAGTATACATTTTTTTTATAAAAAGTTTGGCGTAGAAAATTCGTATCCTTTCATACATTACGATACTTTTACTTCCTTAGAGAGTCAAATTGCTTTATTTAAAAAAATTTCAAGTTTATGTACTTTTTTCTTGTATTTAATTAATATTTGTATTATGAAATAGATATTAAAACTTCGAACATGTAAAATGTGCGAAAAATAGCATATTTTATTTTCAACTTAAAAAGGCTAATTATTTTCATTATAAAGCAATTTCAATCTCAATTTTTACAGTTCTCTAATAATTCGGCGTGTTTGCGTGCTTTAAGGTTTACGTTCCCATATCATGCTCGTTACTCTACAAAATCAATAATAGAATAATAATCTTTAACATTTAATTTAGTGGTTAACTTTACTCGCAAGTTTCATAAATTCGATCCAAAATCTTGCGTACTTTTATCATTATAATCACTGCTAGGCAACTTTTATTGCTTTAATATTACCATAATCTTTATTTAATATATTTCTTTGAAACTGCATTATTGATTAAAAATATATTTCTGTGGATTATTTAATTGTATTAAAACAAAAGTCCACTTTAAATTTATAGACTTTTAATTTATAATTTTAAATGGGAATCTTTTTACACGAAATGGTTTAGAATTGTAAAAGGTTTCTCTAATAAAATATTTTTTGAATAAAATATTTTCTAATAATAATACCTAGCAGCGATTTGTAACATTGCCATCTATATGAAGTCGAATATTTTTATGTATCGGTATTAAAATTTATCATTAATTTTTAATCAATACAAGGAGGGATCCGTTTCAACTTCAAAGAGATAACATTTTTGTGCTAATAACTTTTACGTAGTACCTGTTCTGGTGTTTGAAATATAACTTTAGTAAAAAACTGTTGCAAATGCTTTGTACGAGTAACATCCATTGCTTAAAGTTTAACTTGGCTTAGTTAACGAACGCTCCAATCAAGTTTTCGTCGCTTTCTTTGCACACGCACACGTTCTACAGCTTTTATCAGTAACTTTTTTTCGACCAATCGTTTTCTAACTTATACTATGAATTATTAAAACTCCGCGACGGTATTTCTGTCATTTTATGGCAATGTCATGGTCGTGATTCATAATGGTAATTGATTAAAATGATATTTCTAGCTTATTACAGTACACAAATCAAAACAGAATTCGTTTAAAAGTATTCAATTATCCATTTCGCACCAACACTAACATTTTTTCAGTTCTATGAGTTTATCATTACTAATCGAAGAACCTGTCGTTATTTCAAAACTAATTAAGACGCTTTAGGAAAGAAACTTCTAACTTTAGATAAAAGTTGCTTTCTTTCAGTCAATTATTGATTGCTTATTGCATTTTGTTTAATAACGGCTAACAGGTTCTATTAATATTAGTAGATAAAAGTATAAAACTTGAATGCTGGTAAAAAGGATTTTAGCCTACAAGTGACGTATGAAAAACTGCGTTTGTGTTGTATTAACTTTTTTCAAATATTGTAGAGAGTCATGGATCTGATTTGGGCAGTTTAAAATCACAGTAAAACAAAAATAACGACGTGTACACGAATACTGAATCAATTACGTTTCATTAATTAAATAAATGCAATAGCTTATCGCGGCTTATTTTCTAATCAAACTTGATTGATAGATTTCTACAGAGTTTTATCATACGATTATTAATTTATCCATTCTTAGAATGAATTCACTCACTCCATATAATCGGTTTTTATCGAATTCTTTAAATCTTTATAAATATAATCCACCTTTCGGAGTATTCTATGTCGCAGGATTGAAATATTTAGGAAAAACCCTTTAGTCTAACTTGTATGTCTCGCAACGCAACACGTTCTTATATTAGTTTATTTTTTTGTTTCTTTCATATAAATTGTAGCTGCCTCTAACAGACTAATTTGCAGTTACACGGTAACTAGTTTTATACTAACAGTTTAATGTATTTACGTGTAATTGTCAATTCGAAACAGACCTACTTCTTATAAATACTTTGTTAAAATTATTACTAAAACTTCTTCATCCCCTTATCGTGCTTTTCGAGTTCATAAATTCTATTTTTTTTTTTTTTTTTTTTCGAAATCGCGTAAAAATGACTTTGCAAAGACCTTTTATACATATTGATAATAATTCCTATCGATTTCTTTCTCTTTCGGTCGTGACGACTTTTCTGGCGATTCGCGTTGAGATTTTTCTTCCATAATTTAAACAGGATGCATAACGACGTACAACAGTGCGCACATATACATTATATATATATATAGATCATACGTACGCATTTATGGCACATGGAGTCTCTTATCGTTGATCATTTGCACTGTCATTCTTTTTTGCCTCCATAGAGTATTGATTGTTACGTAGAAGAAAATTTCGTATAACAGTCATTTTCGTTCTCTCCTCTGCAGTTTGCGTCAAACGATTAATTTTGATAAAATTAATCCACCTTTAAACATTTGATTTAACGGAAAACCAACGAAAAACTGCATTTATAATGATTTCGGAAGAGATTTCCCGCAACTACACGGACTCTAATAATGAAGCCGCCCTTCTACGTAACGTCGTAACAGGTGAAAAGGGAATTGCTACCGTGGCAGTACGTTACTTAAAAGATTCTCGGTGAACGAATCAGAGTGAGAGAGCGACAAGAGCAGTAGCTTTTCAGCAGTAAATACCATAAAATTCCATGGCACAGTTCAAGTTACGCGGATGATAGTGGTGGTGCGGCACTATGTGATCCGACGTCGGTAGATGGGCCATGTATCAGTCCGTTGGCGGCTCGAGGTAAGGTATTTCGCTGGTCACGTTGAACGACTCGAAGTAGTGATTGAGGAACTCGAAAGTCGGTCTCTTCTCCGGCGTCCCGTCCCAGCACTGCAGCATCAGGCGATAAATGCTGTCGGGCAACGGGTGGTTCACAGGCTTCGGCATTCTGTAGCCGTTATTCACCTGCTCGATCACCTCGCGACTGTGCATACCTGGAAATTACGAGATTCGATCAAATCTTGAAACGATATATTAATTATATTCAAATAATTAAACTGACAATTTTCGACGTTAGTTTTTTTTAAAAAAAAAAAGCATCAAAGTAAGAAACGTCAGAAAAGGTGACCGAAACCGCAAGTAATATTAAAATATACACACCTGGATAAGGAACCTGCCCGTACGTGAACAGTTCCATGAGTAGAATGCCGAAGGACCAGACGTCGCTCTTGATGCTGAATCTACCGTAGACGATGGCCTCGGGCGCGGTCCACTTAACGGGGAACCTGCTGCCCTGCTTCGGGCAGTACTCGTCGTCCTCGATGACCCTCGCCAGGCCGAAATCACAGATCTTCGCCTTGTTCTTCTCGCCGATCAAGACGTTCCTCGCCGCCAGGTCCCTGTGTATGAGCTGCTTGCTCTCGAGGTGTTCCATGCCCGAGGCGACCTGGGCCGCTATGTAGATCAGGTCCTCGAACTGCATGTACTTGCCGTCGCCGGTGCGCAGGAAGTCGAGCAGGCTGCCGTTGCACATGTACTCCTGGACTATGTAGATCGGCTCCTCCTTCGAGCACACCGCGTACAGGGCCACCAGGTGGCGGTGCCGGAATTGCTTCATTATCGCCGCCTCCTGCGGAGTTTTTTTGTTTTTTCAGGAATTGAAACGAGGTTTCGCTTGGATTTTTAAGAGGGTCGATTGAAAGCAATGACGTTGGAGGAAAGTAAAATTATTCGTACACTGAGAAAAAAATCTTGTTGACACAACTGCATTTGCTGTTAATTATATTCAACAGAAGTTTCTATTAAATTAACAAAGTTTCTTTTAAATCAACAAATTTTCTGTTAAATCAAAATAGAAATTCTATCAAATCAACCGAAAATTCTATTGATTGTATTCAACAGAAAATGCGGTTATTTCAACCACCTTTTTTTCTCAGTGTAGAAAAGCGTGTTAATAATTGAACTAAATACCGCAAGAGGGAAAATTAATTTTTAAACGCATTGCCGAAAGCCAATGAATATCCCGGGGCGAAATCATACCTGGAGGAAGGCCTCGGTGGACATGGTGCCCGGTCTGAGCGTCTTCACGGCCACCTCGATCTTGTTGCGCCACTTGCCGTAGTAGACCTCGCCGAAGTTACCGTGGCCGAGCTTGCGGATCAGCTGGATCTCGTTGCGATTGATCTCCCACTTGTCGCGCAGCTCCGGCCCCAGGTCCCACATGTCCGGCTGCGGCTTCGGGCAGGGCTTGGACAGCACGTGGCACAGGCCCAGGGCGTTCTCTGAGGGGAGCGTTCGGAGAGGTCGAGTTAGTCGCCGAGTTTTTTTTTGGAGGTAAGGTGAGAGAGCTTGGGCGGGTTTATCGACACTGCAGTTTTTCGCGTTTTTACGCGGGGAACTTGAGATTGTTCGATTAATTATTGGTGGCTTCTTTACTCGATAATGAAGTCAGTTTTATAATATTTTACAGTGGTCAACTTTGAAATTTAGTAAATTTTCCAATTATGTTTAAAATTGATAAATAAAAGATAATTAATAATAAAAAATAAAACAATAAAAATCATTTCCTTCGAAACAGATTATAACCAACTAATAAAACTGAACGTAATAAACAAAGCCCAAAGAAAACCTACAGTGTCCCAAACTCTCAAATTTACCAGTTCAAACAATTGGAAATAAACCCCCCCTCGTAAAAAAAAGTACTGACTGCTGTACGCCATGACGAGTGCCGGCAGCGTGGGGAAGGTCTGATTGGTGGCGATGAAGAATCCGCCATTGTCGAGTGGCTTGATCTTGTAGTGCTTGACGTGGTGTCCCCTGCCCTCCTCCCAGTCCTTCACCGACAGGCTGTAGCCCCTGGGATTGTGCTCGCTGGGCCTGACCAGGAACGTGCCCCGCGGGTTCTCGTCCACCAGCAGCAGCTTGCCCGCCTCCTTGCGCGAGACGTTCTCGAAGAACCAGCTGGGGGGTAAGCGGGAGCGCGTTTTGTTTAGCGAACGTACTTAAGGAGGTTTGAACTTTTGAGATTTTCGGCTCGAGGACGCTGGTTGGGATAGTGCCGGGGAAGTGGAGGCCTGGGGAAAGAGAGAGGAGTCGGGGGTTTAAATTGAATTTTGAAGAGGTTCGTTTGTGGTTTTGGCGAGGAAATCAAGGTTACGTAAATGTTCGGAGTGAATTGTGATAATAGACGGAGGAAAATGGTTCGGCAAAAATGACTACTCGTCAATAATTCAAGGACGGTCTTTCGCTCGCAGTGAAAATTTTCTTACAGCAACGCAGCGTAAACTCACTTTTGCACAAAACTCTTTTCCCCGCACACAAATTATCAACATCGGGAATTAAGTTTCAAAAAAAAAAAAAAAAAAAAAAAAAAGATCTTACTCTTCACTCTCGACGGAGCGCTCGACGGCGACGAAGTTCCAGGGTATCAGTCCCTCCTGGAGGGTCGTCAGGTGCAGCACCTTCCACCAGTCCGGCTCCGTGTCGTCCAGCACCTCCATGCGGTCGCCCTTGACGAAGCTGACATCGGTGCTCTCGCGCGCCGTGTAGTTGTACAGAGCGACGACGATCTTGTTGGCGCGCTGCGAGTGAGCTGTTTTTTTTTTCGTCGAAATCGTGCGATTAGTCGGGGCTTCATAACTTGGGGGGGAGGGGAGGGGGATGAGGCTGCCGGGGTGCTTAGAGATACACGACATCGAGTCACGAGACGACGAGCAAAGCGGTTTTTTGTTTTTCTTTTCTTTTCGAGACGCTATGCGGGTTAATTACTCTGGTGGGATGTTTGATGAGTATAACTGTTTTCAATTGTTCCACCAGAGTAATTGATTGTGGCGTGCGGCACTTCTATGGTTGAAAATGATGCGTTAAATATTTTTGGTTGCACTATAATAAGTTTACGAAAATATAATCTGACTAAAATATTCAGCATTCAAATATAAATGAAAAGTAAATTTTAAGTAATAAGCAAATAATTATGTTCTGATTTATGCAGGCTATTACAAATATGTAAACTAAATAATTTTTCAAGGCAGATTTATCTTATGCCGAAATGATAATAAACGAACGGCTACATATTCAAAGGTAAATTAAGCACAATATAAATAATATATATCCAACATACACGACTATTACACATCAAACCTTTTCTCCTCCTTCCAGTCGGTCTTTATTCAACCTTTGATCGGCCACTAATTTCCCCCCTCCCAACTCCCCGAGTACCCAAAATCGCCGACTGGAAAATCCCGCGGGTAAAATTCGGCGCTTCGTCGCTAAAAAGAAACTGGTCTACAAAAGAGGTATAACGAGGATAATATAGGTGCTTCGGCGGGACGGACATATATACACACATGCAGAGAGAACGACAGGCGAGCTGGCTTTACGAGGCTGCTGGCCGGGGGGTGGTTGCAGTAGCTGCAGCTGCTTACAAGGCGTCGGCCTGGGCCGGATGATGTCGGCGCGGGCCTGGACGCCCCTCTGGTTCGGGTCGGCGGTGTAGCGGTCCAGGGAGCCGCCGTTGCTGTGCTTCGAGTTCAGGGCGACCTCCGCCTTCTTGTAGCCTGCGGACGAGCAACAACAACCAACGTAGTCTCTCTATCTCTTTCTCTCTCTTTCTCTTCTGGGAGGAGTTTTTTGGTTGCGCCCGAAATGTGACTTTGGGGGGGTGGCTTGCTGGGATTTAGGTGGAGCCGAGCTCTTTTTTTTCGCGGTTTTAGACATAGGTATAGTGAGAGGTAGGTTACCTAAATCCTGCAAGGGTCTACTTATGCATTTTTGGGGAGTCTGTTAAGCGTGAAAGTCCGAATGCTCGGGAGATAAATGCAATTTTATACTATGGTGATTCCATTCAATTTTATTGAAACTTTTTACTGACAAGGTGAGTATCCCAACTTTGGGTCACGGATTTTCTTGTAACTTCGGGATATGTTTTCTAATGTGAAAATATGAAGAAAGCCGCGTCCATTCGGTCTAACGCTCGATTTTTCAAAAGTTACGAGTTCTTTTACTGAAAATCTAAAAAAGTCGATTTTTGTTTAATCACTTATAACTTATCAACAATTAATTGGTAAGGTAGTTTAATTACCGGTATTGAGAAGGTGAGATCAAATCCTATCGATTAATAAAAATGACGTCAAATGAAAAATAACCGTTAAAATAAGCTAAAATTACGTTAATGAACTTTTTATGCTATTTTAATGATCGTTCTTTGTTTGACTATAACTTTGGAACAAATAAAGAGTTTTCGAAAAAATTATTTTAAATCGATAGGATTTGATTTCACCTTCTCAATACCGGTAATTAAACTACCTTACCAATTAACTGTTGATAAGTTATAAGTGATTAAACAAAAATCGACTTTTTTAGATTTTCAGTAAAAGAACTCATAACTTTTGAAAAATCGAGCGTTAGACCGAATGGATGCGGCTTTCTTCATATTTTAACATTAGAAAACATATCCCGAAGTTACAAGAAAAACCGTGACCCAAAGTTGGGACATTCTTTTTGTGAGAAAAATTTATTGAATCAATGAAATCGGTAATTATATAGTGACAATAACGTAATTAATCATTTGAAATACATTTTTAGTTGAATCAAACATGATTTTATTAGATCAAAGATGATGTTATCGAACCAAAGAATTGATTAAATGACAAATATATTCAAAGAATTAAATATGTAATTGTCACTATATGATTAACGTTTTCATTGATTCAATGAAAATTTTTTTCTCAGCGTACAGAAATGATTTATGACAAGAAAAACAAATGACTACTGCATCTATTCCGAATCATCTGGATTAGCACTGTTTATATAAACATGCATTCTAGAGGCTCATCACTCAATTAGTCTTTTCCTAATACTCTGCACCTCACTTAAAATAGGCTACATGCAACAGATAGCTCAGCATGCGGAAGGTGCTTGCGTCGCAAAACCGAAAAGACTCTCTCGAATCGCCTCGAAACCTCTCTCTCGTTTATTGCGTAAACAAAAAATTCTCGAATTTGAATAAGAAGGATTTGCGCTTGCGCAAACAAGACAGAAAAAAAAAATAGAAACTCGTCAGCTGTCGCGTGCCAAAAGTCACATTTCGTTCCGCGCCTTCCGCCGAGGCGAAAGTATGCAGGCCGCGACTGCAATGCGTGAATGACCGAAATACGAAAAGGAAACTTTGACAAAGCCTCGTCGGCGCCGTTCCATCGAGCTTTGCGCTCGACTGCGGCCAGTCTTTCGAGAGCGCTTTTCAATGCCTGGCACCTTTCGAACGACGTTAGATTTCGTCTTCTTTTTTTTCCGGTTCGCATTGAAAGGCGCTCCGGGTTGCCGATGCTTCGCTAATCAAGGGGAGATGAGTATTATACATTACAGCATTGACTATTGCGCAAACAATCGTTATTGTTAATAACTCAAAAAAAAAAGGAATGATTGCAGTGTTAAAAATTAATGTACAAGGGAGGAAAAATCAATTTTATGTTTCATGCTGCAAAATGCGGGTTTCAAATCGAGAGAGACAATTACTGCGCGCTCCGACACGAATAAATTAAGATTCGCAATGAATTCTCCCCTCGACATTCGTCAAAAGACGTTAATCACTCATCGACCGGCAGTAATCGCCTCTCTCCCGTTTTCGGTCATTCACGATTATACGTTATACAGCAGCCCCGAGCGGAAAGCAACAGTAAGGGGGGGTGGTGTGTGTGTTGCGTATAATAAAGAAGTAAAAAGCGAAAAAAAAGAATCCGTACCTGGCACAAAAACGAAATAATCGGATGCCGTCTTACCGATTGGCTGCGGCTCCTGCCGTTTGCTGCAGCACTTCCCCATCCTCTCGGCTGTGTGTCCGGCTCTCTTCGGCTTCTCAGATCCTTAAATCGGCGCGCGCGGCCCGCTGCGACGCTCTCTCTCTCCCGAGTCGTCTCTCGTTTCCTCTCGCGAGTCGTCTCTACGCTGCTGCTGCCTCGTGGGAGCGCAGGTTGACCTCCATTATATGCGCGAAGACGAACCTGGGGAGGAGATGCGCTGGCTCGCTTCGCCGGGCAAAGGGAGCACCGCCACCTGCGAATTGGGAACGGAAGGTCAGACGAGGCGGACTCGATGCGGGGAGTTTTCGAGGGCTGCAGAGATTTTTTCTGGGTAAAGTTTGGGGAGGATTTAGAAAATAATCGTTTTTTTTTCATTAACTTGGTTATTAAACGTGAAAAAAAGCTTCGTTATTCTTTTGCTTGGAAAATCTGGTTGACTTTTTTCCCGCAAGCTTGCTTTTTATTTTTGTCCAAAGCTTTTAACAAAAAGTTTCTCCACGTTTTCACAATTAACATTACTCCATTTC
>UCOL01001328.1:0-38847 GCA_900474335.1 Ormyrus nitidulus
GGGGGGGGGGGGGGGGGGCAACGCGAAACTCGCTTCTATGCCCGATCTAATAAATACTTCTAAGTGACTTGAAATCGCGAATTTATTCGTTTATCTTGATTAAGGGAATACGTGGAACTGCGCCGGGGCAAGTCGCTAAGGAAACGCTCGCGGATTTTATTAATTGCGCTGAGATTAAACTCGCTTTCCTGATACTTTTCAATAAAGCATTTAGATATTTTTTGTTAAAAATTTTAATAAAAAAATGTATAATTCCAAGATAAAACATACTTAAATGAACTGCTTCATTTGAAACTCTTACTGGGGCAATTGAAAATGCGAAAACCAGCTTTCCAACTGCCGATCTTAAACTGAAAATTGAACAAACTAACAGTAGACTCGCGGACCTACTTAAAAGTATAATAGTAAACATAGGTATCGCTAATGAATATAAAAGCAAAGAAAGGCGCAATTACTAAAGGAACTTTCGATGCAAAATATATGAATTCCTTGTCCGAAGCAGCAGCGGCAGCAGCGCCGACAAGTCCGACAAGTAAAGTGCATCGACGTCGCGGGAGCGCAGTGCGAAAGCCGAGCAATTCTCTCTCGCTTTCCTTTTCCGCGATCGGCTTCATAATTATTCGAATGGTCAATTAAAGGCAGCTTACCGCTGAAACGCGAGTATCGCTCGAGCTATTTACGATAATGTTGCCCGCTTCAACCCGACTGTTTTAGATTGTAAAAGCTCCAGCTTTTCGTCTCGAAAAACGCGCACGATCGCTTCGAGAGCGTAATTCCTTCCTTTACTCTTTTTATCCCCGACAAAGGGAATAATTATTGCAGTTTATTAAACTCCGAAGTTAAACGGCATGGATATTTATTTGTAGTCTTTGATTTTAGTGGCTTTATAATTTTAGCGCTCTTCTTATTTTGTTCCCGTCTGGCTTCCTGATCGTATAGAGTTGATTTTTTAACATCAGAAACTGAAATTTCTAATTTGTAATATAGGCTTTTTAACGTTAAAAGTATTACGCACAATCAATTAAAATTCAAATTTTATTCACTTAAAAGCAGATTAGATTTAGTCGTAAGCGACAGTACCGTGATTATTTTCAAGTTCCCGCTTTAAATTAGGTTTAAGTAATTGAGTAGTTTTATAATAAAAGGTTTAAAAGTAAGTTTTGCGAAAATGTATAAACGCCACTCGAATCTAGAATGCTGCGCCGCGGCGATTTAATTTTACATCATCATATTGAATCTACATTTAAATTGATAAAATTAACGCTTCACACTCAAAATAACCGCAATTTCGTGGCGCTCCTGAATATGCCGAGGCAGTTTTTTGCGCTCGGAAAATTTGCATAAAACTGTATCATTACGCTTTACGCTCAGGAGCCGTTAAAAGTTATTATTGAGGAAATCGAGAATTAAAATTTCTGTAATTGCCCGCAATTACCGGGCAGCGCGCTCGCGCTTGAAATATTTAAAACATTGTAACGTAAGTTGCAGCGAAAGTATATCGAAGATAAGTTAACTTGCAAACCTGCGAAAGGCATAAAGGTAAAAATAAAAAGCCCGTCGGAGTCGAGAAAGAGATCGAAGTTAAAACAGCTGTTAAGAACCGCGTTCCGAAGGCACACTAACTTATTACACCGGTAATAACCAATAATTTGCCGATCGATCGCGCGCCGCGCGGAGAGCGGAAGCTGGTAAAAGTAAGGCCGGAAAAGCGAAGAAAAATCTCGGAGCGGAGCGCGGCGGCCGATAAATTAATCACGAGCTGTCCCGGCTCCGTAAAAGTACTGAAATTTCACTTTCGAGCCGCGAAACGCAGCTCGCCGATTGATCGTGAATCGACGATCGACTGCTCTCGCCTCGCGAAAAAGGAAGGCCGTTGATTATATTCGCGAAAAAATCGCGCGGAATTGCGCGCGTCCGTTATAGGGGGGCCGCTTTAATCGAGCTCGATCCCTTACTACTTTCGCGATACGGAGATTAATTGCGGCCGCTATCGGCGCGACGCAACCTGCTCCATTATCTATGATATCTCCGCGGCGGAGCTTTGATTCATGATTGTCACGCGCGCGGATCGGCATCTCTCGCGGGCCAATATCGCTATGCCGCCGCCGCCGTCGCCGCGTTTCAATGACTGCGCCGAGTGGATTTACCGTTGCGCGCAGAGCTTTTTTCTCGTGGCTTTTTAAGGGGGCTCGAAAAGTGCCAGGGAATTCCGAGCGCGTTTCTCTATTTGGTAATGCGACGCGGGGCTTTTCATTAGAGAGTCGGCGATGTTTTTTAGTTTCACTTATGACTTTTGCTCGAATCGTTTAATGCTGATAAGCCAATAATTTGTTTTCATAAAGGAATTTCAGTCTCGCAATTAATTAGAAAATTGCAGGCAATTTCTTATACAAATTATCGAGTTTATATATATTTGTATATATTATGATTCGGAATGAATCAAGTTTAATTAAAACATTTTTTCCGAAACCGGAGTAGGAGCAAGTAAATTTATATTCGCCTTTCGTATTTATCAGTTTCCAAGCATTTAAAAAAAAAAGAAAACCTAGTTCCAGATATAAAAAATAAAGCAAACTAAGTGTTCCTCTAACAGAAAAATCAGCTCTCTCTCTCTCTCTCTCTCGTCTTTAGCCGTGCTGCATTTTAATTATCAGTTTTCAAAAGTCAGTTCGCGCAAGTTAATCATTAAAAGTAATTGACACGGCTTGAGAGGCAAAGCTTTCAATCAGCGGCAAGTTTCCCAAAGACATTAAACGAGCCGTTCGCGCGCAACTTTCCGCGCGTTTCTTCGTAAATCCGATTACATCAATTTTCCGAAAATATAATAATTTACAAGCATGATGCACATTCCCAAGTCCCGCGATGGAAATTCCGCTTGACAGTATGTTCAAAGCTCGTTATCTCAAGAAAGACCCCACTCTCCGCCATTATATCCCTGCTCCTCGATCGTCTCGCATTATCTGCCTTTCGGCTCTCGTTTTATACGTACGAACGTAAGCAAAAATTACCGAATTTTGATCCGTCGAAAAGTATTTTTAGTTAAAACTCATCCCAAATACAAAAATCTGTGAAACCAGCTCTATTTTCTAAAGAATTTAAAATTTCAATTTTCAAACAACTATTAAGTAAAAACGTAAGACGAAATATTCCTCGGAGAATCCGACTGAAAACTAGGCCAAAATCAGCGCTGCCGGCAATAAAAAATCATCCTGCCCCTTCCAACTTACGCAGCGAACAAAGCCTGTCGAAAAGCCAGGTAAAAAGACCAGGGGGACAAAGAGTAGCAGTATCAATTCATTAGCGCAGAGCGTCGAAATAAAAGTGGCCGCGGCATGCGTGCGCCTCCCCCCTCGCCGCGGAGAGGACCAACCGGTTTCTGCGCGGGCCTCTCCTCTCTCGGCTCCCACCTCCCTTCGCTCTTTCTCTTGTCTCCGGTGGCGCGACTCGCGCCGATCACCCGTCTAGCGCCTGCCTTCGTCGAGCGATCGCCGCGACCTTCACCGTTATTTGCGCTGACGCCTGCTGCCGCCGCCGCCGCTGAAAGCCACTCTGGATGCGCCGATTTTTTCCAAGGAGATTCAATGCCGAGGCTGTAATGACGCCGAGTTAATGCGAGGTACAGTAAGGAATGGACCCTGCTGTTATCCTTAAGTAGCTTAATCGTGATTTTTTTGCATTGTCAATAGGAATAATTTATAGTAATGCTTTTTGCAGCTTTAGAGACAAGTTCTTTTTTTTTAAGTTTTATTTTTTGTACGTTATATTTTCGATTCAGCGACGAAATTTCGCTTTACTTAATTTTGTATTAAAGAAAACATTGTGTAATTAATCTTTAGCATTATGATCATTTATGTTTTTAATAAGATTATAAAAAAACTTTTTTGAAAGATATCTAAATACTTTTATCTTTTGATATCGAATAAATAATTATCTTTGTTACAAACAGAGCTCTACAAATTGCACAGCAGAATGTTCATTAATCGATTTTACTTGTTTATTTTACATAATTTAAATTTAAATTAGCAATCTATGTAATTTGAGCTGTTAATTACGTTATTTTAAATTAAAAATCTTTATAAAATTAAGTAAAAATTCGCACTAATAAAAATTAGAAGTAACAAACAAAGGCAATAACAATTGTAAACGATATTACAAAGTCATAAGGTCGAGGATGAGGAAAAAAGGTTCGTGAATGCATTAACGCAATAACAGAGTCAATTGTATTAGTTTATAACATATATATTTATTTGAGCTTTAATTGCATTTTAAAATACAACCGAAATAATTAAATAATGACAAATCTGGTAAAATGGTTTTTCAAGAGTCGCGTATACATGATGCATATCTTTGTGATTCTGTGTGTAGGTACGCTCGTGTCATCTCGATCGAGTTCTCGTATTATTTTCTTTTTCCTTTCGTTTATACCCAACCTCTCGCAAATCTGTATATCTGCATGTGTGTGTGTAATTGCGCACACGCGCGTGTATATATCTAAACGCAATTTTTTTTTTTCTTTACGAAGTCGACGCTCTCTCGCTTCTCGTATGTCTTTGTATTAATAATCCTCGCACTCGATTCGCTCTCGCACTGTCACTCTATCGCTCTCATTCGCACTTGCGCATGTTGATGCTCCTTAAAACGTTCATCACACTCATCAGCAGTCGTATATAATTACAATAATAATATTAATATTATTATTATGTCGATAAATACTTTTTAAAGTCCGCGATGGAAGAATTAGAGTTTACAAGAAATACGTATACAAGTGTGTGTGTGAGTCTGGTGTGTCGCTTTATCCACTCAGCTCGACGTCGTCGTTATACCTCTCTGTTCGAGCACTTGGAGCCCTTTCGTCTATCGGCTGTTTCTATCACTTTCCTTCCCTCGCTCCCCCTCTCATCCCCCCGCTAACGTTTTTTATCCTACTCATTTGCGCTGCATCCCTCATTCTCTCGCTGGCACTCTCTCACAGAGATTTTATCACTGTATCTCTCTTTCTCTCACGGATTCTCGCTCATTTCTTTCTCTCGTCCTTGCGCTCCGTTCTCTCGTTCTCTTTCGCTTTTATATAATATACTTTAATGTAGTCAATCAATTGTAATCAATATACACAATATATATCGCGATAATTCGAATGATAATCAATGATTAGTATTTTACACGTTGAAATGCGACGCGTGGCTCACTCGGGCGCGATAATAAATATTATTTTTAAAAACAAAGAATATTTACAGTGGTCTTTCGCTCTCTCGATAAGTGCTTCAAATGCACGACACCCTCCCTCGCTCTCTCCCTCCTTTCTCCTATACACTTTTGTTTTATATTGGTTGTCCCTTTTTTTTTTTAATACTGGCTCGCAAGAATCTTGCGAATCGCCGCGAGACGACGAACTCTCAATCCTTCGTCGATTACAATACAATAGAGGAAATTTAATTCGATATTGCACCGCGTGTCGTGCGCACTGGGTTCTGTTTTTTTCTTTTTTTTTTTTTTTATTTCGCTCCTTGCCGCGCAGTCTCACTCTCGTAATTTTTTTTTCTGTTTTTTTTTTTTAAGCTAAAACATGTCGGCCGCTTTAAGGAGAACGAACGTGGCGTGGCCGGACGCGGGTGACCAGTCCCACGCGGCCGGTAATTATCAACAAAGAGATTCCTATACAATGGCGGGTCCTACTCTAGATTTTTTAACTAATCAGCTACGTCTTAAAAGTCTAAAGGTATACATGCTCACGTTTGCGACGTTTAACGCAGGTGACGAGTGTGAAGGTCCCTGGGTTTTGTAGAACCGGCGGCCGGAAATATTTTTTTTTTTTTTTTTTTTGCAGTTTTTTCTTGAGACTGTTTAATGAGTAATTAAAAATTGGGAAAATAAAGGGGAGGCCTCGCCGGTTTTACAAAGCGCAGGGACGAATCAGCGTTCTGATGTTTTAAATAGTTAACTCTTAGTTGTCTAGCCTAAAATCACCTGCAGTCTCGCATTTGCAGCGTATCGCAAAACGCAGAATTTTCTTAAGTATTTGTTTTTTTTATATTATTAGAAAATCACATACTTGGCCGCGCGCCGAGCCCCGTGACTCAGCGGTGCTGCGAGATATGGTGGCATCACAATGAAATTCAATCTCGTCTCTCCTAACTATTGCGCTCTCTTACAATGTGTGAATTAAAGAGCGCTCGCTTTGCGCCGCCGCATCGTCATTGCGCCAATGTCGCCTCTTGTGCCTTTCCCAAACGTTATACATTCGTATTTTGATTCTACTCGTTTTGCTTTTTCTTTATCCGCGACGCGGAACGTTTGATTTTCAAGCATCTTTTTTTTACTTCGCCATATCTAGATAGGTATCTAAAAATGTACGTATTGCACGGACTTGACTCGTTTTTTTTTTCCCTTAGATTTGAAGTCTCGAAAATGAGTAAGAGATATTTTGGATCTTTTGCCCATTAAATTTTTAAAATGCTCGATACTAAGAAAGAAGTGAACGCGTTCGTTGCTCGACGAAGTCGTGTGAGATCACGGTTGCATCTGCGTCGAAGAACGAAAGACGGAAGACCAACGCTAATCGTTAAATTGACCCAGGAATGACAAGACGCGAGATACGATTAAGAGCTAGTGACAATGGGATCCGGCGAAAAATTGATTAAAATACTTGACGGCGTATACATTTTTTTTTATCTTTATTTTTACATCCGTTACTAGAGCTAGATTGAAAGAGGTTTAAAAGTTGAAAATACTGTTTAATAAAAATCAACAATACAGTATAATCGATCTTTACTTCCTAAGTCAAATGCGATCCCATTGTCATGTAACCATAACCGTTGGCACGATGTACGCGGACTACGATTCTAAAAAAACCTGAACCACTCCTCGAGCTCGTTACAATATAGATACACTTATGTACAAGTGGCACCGCTACTTACGGGACTCGGACTATACGTATTTGCTAGACAATTGCTTTGCCAGCTCCGTATACTTGAGAAATTTAGAGTGCGGGCTTTCTTCCAGCGGCGAGGTCGTCGGCTGGGAAGGGCTGCCGTTAGCCTGCGGAATAGGCGGTGACTTATTTCGTTGGGACGACGGCGGTGACGAGGAACTGTGACTCGGCCCACTGGAAACCGGCTGGGAACTGACTGATGCCGCTGCGGCGGCTGCTGCTGCTGCTGATCGACCGATGGTCACAGGATCGGGAATCACGCCGTCTTTCACGAAATGCATCTTGGACAAGTGGTGCCTGTACGCGCCCTTCGAGATGAACGGGGTGTCGCAGAACGCACATTTCATTATGGAATCGGCTGTGACTACAGCGTCGTTGCACGCCCAACTGAATGCTAGGATAGCGCCTGGGGCTGGTCCACCGCCTGCGCCACCTGAACCTGCAGCGGAGCCACTTCCGGCTCCGTGGGATGCACTCGAAGCGGATCCTGATCTGTTGCTGCTGCCTCCACTCGATCCTCGAGTTTCTGTTTTATCGCAGAGTTTTTGGAGAGCTGCTAAAGGGTGGCTACTGGTTTTTCGACCTTGGCCGTCTGATGCGTTAGCGTTTGCCACGTTACCGCCACCGGATAAGCTGTCGAACATCGAAGACAAAGCGCCGAGGCTGCTGGATGCTTTGTTGTCAGGAGTACCTCGAGGCGTTACGGATCTGTCGCTGCTCGTCGGGCTGCTTGTGCTGTTTCTGCAAGGACTGCGCGCCAATTGTTCAACCTGGCTCAGAGCTCTTGGAGTCGGAGGGTTCATTGGTGGCGATAGAACGTCTTTTCTCTCTTCTGATGGTTCTCGGACACTGCTGCTGTTTCTTCTGTGATTGTACGATTCCTCCTCTTCGTCTTCCCTGTTGTCTTCTTTTTCCTTTTTTACTACAACGTCCCTTGGACTATCAGACTGTTGCTCACTTTCATTGTTTGCTGCAGCTTCTGAGTCTTCATCTCTGGGCTCTTTTTTGACAACGACGGACTCTTCTTCCTCGGATTCTTCATTTGCGACATGGCGAGAAGGATTTGAAATTACTTGTTTGTCGGGCGTTGACCGTTGATGATGCGAATGTGTAGAAGATGTGGAAAGTCTATCATGTGCACTGGCTGATAGGTCCATCCTCCTTTCTGGTGTCATTGTGTCCGTTCTTCCACTGCCTCTTTCTGATATTGAACTAGATTCGCTGCCGCTTCTTTCCCTTCTGGCTGCTGTTGCGGCGTTAAAATGCTGCTGTTGATAAGATCGGAGAAGATTCATAGTCTGAGGATCCACTAAAGGTTTCGTATAGTCAACGCTTTCATCGATTCCTAGACGTTTCAAGATACTTGAACCGATTGGAGCACCAGGTTGTGCATGATGCATTCCTGGAGCTCCGTGACGAATTCGCGAATCAAAACTAATTTCGATCAATTTTTCAATTGCATTTAAAACAGATGGAGATGAAGTACCGCCGCTAGACTCATTTGCTGTAGGTGTGGGAGTTTCTTTTCCAGGAGTTGTTGCATCACTTGCAGATGATGGTGAGCGATGGTGTCTGGATGAAATAGAAGATGTTTCTTCATTTACACTTTTTCGCCCTGATTCACCTGGGGAAAGGGTCGCTGGCAAATGGTTTGACATTAATGCGTTTTTTAGAAAATTTCGCTGGTTAACTCCAAGGGCTCCTGCACCAACGCATTGACGGATATGATCTACGAAGATGGAAGTCTCAATTTTTTCGGCACACTTTTCGCATGTGATTCTTCCAGCATGCTTTCCAAGTTGCGCGAGGGCAGCTGCTCCAGCATCTCCGTTTTTAAATTCACGCTCGAGTTCCAAAAGCTTTCTCACTGGAAGTGACTTTTTTCTTTTCGTTTCTCGGGTTTGCCTTCGGCGACCACCACTCTCTGTAATAGATCTCATAATGTGTTCTTTGTAATGACTGTTCTTTACCATATGATTGCTGAGCTCCTTTAGCGAACTAAAGGCTTGATCACAGACTTTGCAAGTAAGTACAGCGCTCACGTGACTACTGGTTGCTCCAGTTCCAGGTCCACCACTTGCACCATGAGGTCCGGGACCACCACTCGGTGGAGCATTACCGCCACTTCCGCCACCGCTTCCGGAATTACCTCCAGATCCTCCACCACTACCGCTACCTCCTTTGTTTTCATCAGAAGATTTCCAAGAGATTATTTGCTCCTGAGAAATGATATTGGTGTAATGCTGAGTTTGTTGCATGTGAGATGTCATTTCGGCTAACGATCGGAAACTTTGTCCGCACCACATGCATTTCAAGATTTGACGAGTTTGTTCTGCACCCTTTCCTAACCAGACATCCTGACCACGTACTAATTTTCTAGGTAGAGGCATTGTTTCTTTTATCAAAAGATTCAGTTCTGAAGGATTCTGCTTATTATTTGAATTAGAGCTACTGTTATTTCCACCCCCACTTGAACTTTGCGATTGATGAGGTTGGGGTGGCGTCTGAGGCATTGAAGGTTGATGCGGCTGCGGCGTA
This sequence comes from Ormyrus nitidulus, assembly GCA_900474335.1. Classification (NCBI taxonomy): domain Eukaryota; kingdom Metazoa; phylum Arthropoda; class Insecta; order Hymenoptera; family Ormyridae; genus Ormyrus; species Ormyrus nitidulus. The sequence goes on from UCOL01001328.1 coordinate 9,467, forward strand.
TGCATTCCACCTGAAGATGGTGGTACCGGCATATTGACACCACAGTGTTTCGCTTCTTTCATGTGAGTCGTCATCGCCGCCAAAGTTGGAAAACTCTGCTTACACCATACACACTTGAGAACGTCTTTAGCTTGATCAGCTCCCTTATTTAACCAGTGCGATTGCCAAGCGCTGTGCCTACTGCCAGAAGTTGCAGAAGCACCTCCTGTGTTACCACCTGCACCCGATGACGATCTAAACAGGTCTTCACCGCCGAGTTTGCTCAGTTCGCTCATCTTCTCCAAAGCCTTCGTTGCTTCGCTAGGCTGATAGGATTTGTCAAGGGCCGGTGGCTTTATCTTTCCATTCCACAACTGGTGATGGTCCACCACACCAGAGCCACCCTTCGGCGACAATTGCTGCTGACTAGTTGCTGCTGCCGCAACGGCTGCGGCGAAGTAAGGGAAGTGTGACGCGACAACGGGAGACGTCCATGGCGACACCACCTGCCGAGCGTAGGGCGTCGCGCTAGGTGGCGCTTCTTGGTGCGTTACAGGCGTGCTCGCCGCGAGTCTCGACGACTTTCGCGGCGGCGGAGGCGGCGAGTCCTCTGGAACGGGTCGCTTTCGGCTTGGCACGGAGAGATCCAAGGGTCCATTGTTGGTTTCCGTCGACGAGGACGGTGTTGGCGGCTTGCTCAGATTGAGAATCTGCTCTTCCTCTTCTTCTTCCGTCGACGAGGCTTTGCGCGTGCTGAAGTCCAGTACAGCTGGCAACTGCGTCGCGCTGGGCGAGACGTCGCCGCCCGTTGGAGACACGTGAAGTCCCGGCGTGGCGGCAGGTGGTGAACACGAAGAGGACACCAGCGGGGAGACGGAACTTCGCGAAAGCGGCGAGTGCCCGAGTAAGAGACGCTGGTGCGTCTGTTGGAGATAGGCGGCCATCATGGCCGCAGATTGGGGAGGTAAGAGTGGGTGGACACCCAGTGGCAGAGGTACGATACTGCCCGGGGGACTTACGGGGCTCGAACTGCTTCGAGTCGCCGGAGGTGGGGGACTTCCGGTTGCTGGACCGGACGATTCCCGCGAGTCTCTCGACGGACACCGCGGGCTCATTGGCTCCCTGGAACAAAAAATTTATCGTCGTCTTTACTCTTTGTCTTTTCAATTGTTTATTTAGTCATTTTTTCAATTAAGTAAATTCAATTTATTAATAAAATTAAGCGAAGGGAATAATGGTATTCGTTTGAGAAATATAAATATATATTTTACAAATAAGTATTTAGCGGAAAACTCAATCATGTAAAAGTAATTGGAGGAAGGTAACTTGGCTCGTTAGTTTGTCGTGTATGTATGTTCAGATTTCTCTTGCAACTTAATAGTCGTTAATCATTGGGCAGGCCGATAAATTTCGCGTAATCGATTCACGCCTAGTGTCAGTACTACAATATTGTGACATTAATATTTCATAACCTTCCGCGAAATTACTATGTGTAAATCGCAGTCGCACTGGGCCTGCAATATAGAGTCAACGTTTAATAAGCATCGCGCTCTGCCCCTCTGTACATCAACAGGAAACTAGCGGTAAAAATAGTACATTACAAAACGATTATCAAGAAGCATAGACACCAATATCATGAATATTCATTGCGGATGATGAAGCCGTTCTCACAATTTACATTTAATTGCTTTCGTCAAAGTTTCTTCGATTTCTTCCAAAAAAAAATAAAACTTATTCACCCTCTAGTAAAATCTAAGAAATCATTTTGTATTTCAAAATGTACATGCTTAAAAATAAAGCGATAATTTAATACAGCGTAGTAAACACTAATCAATAAGTTGTAAATTATAGTAATATAAACTTGAATATTTGTTCTAGAGTTAGTATGTTAAATGAAAATAATATACGTACAGGTGTATCATTTGATCCCATAGAGATTACAAAAACGAACATAAAAAAGTAGCCTATTAAGAATAACCGGCAAAAAGAAAAAGCAACGAATAAAGCGTGATTCGAAAAGGCTGAAAAAAATGACGCTACCTTAGCCAAGGACCGGTGGCATCGGAGCTGCGCCGCTATACACGTGGATCGTCGGCCAGCGGAGCTTGCACGAGGGAGCACAGCCGAGAGCGAAGGGCGAGCGAGAGAGAGAGAGAGAGAGGGGGTCCGCTCAAGTCGGGGCGTGCGTGCGTCGACTCGTCGCTCGGGCTCGTCGCTCAGCTCTCGGCCTGTCGGCGGCTCGTTCGTAACTGACTGCGGCCGTGACTGAATGAGCCGAGCGCGCCGGGAATGCGTGCGCGCGCGAGAGAGACGGCGAACAGGGGGGGGCCACCTCCAGCGCCGCGGCGCATGCAGGGGAAGTTTTTGGAGGCAGGGGAGGGGGGAGGACGAAGGTGCGCGGCTGCAGGCGAGCGCAGCTATGCACCCACCGCGGCTGGAAGGGAGGAGGACGCGCCGATATGCAGCGACGACAGGGAGGGGGCCGCGAAATCACGCGCTCCCGAGGATTGCGCCCGCTTTTATTAGCGAGCTCTCTCTCTCTATCGTCGATGGGATGTGCGAGATTTTTCGGAGGACAAGCGGCGCGACGTTTTTTGCGTGCTTGCAATTCGCAGGTGTTTCGGAGCTCGATTGGAGAATTCGCTGAATTTTTAATACGAAATTATTATTAGAATTATTTGGTAGCCGCGGGGAAAACGAGGTTTTATCAGTGTTTTTTGTACCGTTGTTATCATCTAAGCGAAATAATATTTTATGGAAAATTAATAAAAGAATTATAGTGTTTCAGCATTTAAAAAAATATTTTTTAAATATTTTATCAAATAGTACAACAAATGACAGGGTTATTCCCGAGCTCTCGCTAGAAAATCGTTCAATGTTCCAGTAGGAATACTCATTTTACAAACAAATTTATTTTGCAATAAGAAGAACTTTGATAAAGTATAAAATTCTAAGCACTGTTCTCTCAATGTATCTACATACAAAACCAACATTAAAAAAGGTTAAAAATAAAGTACGATTAAAAAATTACATTACCAACTCCCGAGAACAGAAGTAGACAAAAGCAGTGCGCAGTAATGGCGAACGATAGTGGAAACGTGGCGGAGCGAGCGATCAAGAGACCGAGCCGGCAGAGGCGTTGCAAACACTCGCTCCTATCTCTATTAGCGGAGTGACGCCGAAAGCGTGGTATCAGCCGGCAGGCACCGACTTATTTACCCCGCCTCGAGCGAGATAACCCGATTTCTCGCCGGCGAACAACAACTTTTCCCCGGCGACATCAAAGATTTTTATTCCCACCTTGCAGCCGGTGTCCTTTTTGAAGCAGCCGACTTTGCGCCGGCCGCGTTATAAATGTGTCGCGAGAGGAGGCAGGTGATGCCGCAGGAAGTTCATTTTATTCGAGTCGTTTTGATAAAGGAGCATTTGATACTTTTTCTGGAAGGATCGCCTGGTTTCAACAAATTCTAGAATTTTGTGTACTTCTAAATATAAGTGGCTTTATTTTATTTTTCGAAAAAATGAGTTATAAATAGGCAAATATTTATAAATTTTAGAAAAACTTCAAAAATCTAATTTTCTAATTGTCAAGTTTATATTAATTTGCGCACAATAATGACTTTTTTAACAATTGACGTATGAAACATGTGTATAATGAAGCTCGCGCTTGTTTTATGTTACTACCAGCATGAAATTTTCCCGTCGTAAAGAAGGACCTAAGAGCGGTGTACCGTTTCAAACTTTATGTTTGCCCCTTTAAATTAATAAACGTCATCTTCGAACAATACGCGGCTGATCTTCAACGCCATGGCAAATAGCAATAAACGCTGCGGCGATGAAATATTGGCCAATATAGGACGGGAGACAATTTTATCTCGAGAAGATCAACAGCGGATAAAGGCGAACAAAATCTGGCGTGAGAAAACTTTGTGTATTCTGCAGGAGCGAATTAAAACTTTTACTTTGATTTCTCACTTAATCGTCTTGAATTTATGCATAAAATGAATGAAATTTTCTGTAGCGCAATAAACGGGTTTTAAAGCGTTACGAGCCAAGATTGCGGCGTTACAATCAAGTCCAAGCTTCTATTTAAAGCAATAATTATCTCATAATACCATCGACACACGATCGAGTCCACCTTCTTTGCAGTCACGAAAGTAAATAATTTTGAAGAGAAATAATCACCTGTCGGGAGGGCCGGTATCCCTGAGTGCAGCAGGGTTCAGTCTCGCGCTGATCGCGGAAGGTGATGGATTCGGTGGCGTGGCGTCTTCCTCGTCATCCTCGTCGCTCGCCTCGCCGTCGTCGTCCTCTTTGGCCGCCGGACCGCTGCCGCAGCCCCGCTCGCTCGGGCTGATCGGACCATCCTCGTCGACGCAGTCACCTTCCTCGCCCTGGAGGTCAGTGCTAGGTCCTGTGCTTTCGACGCCGTCCTCCCCTGGAAACAGATCGGCGAAACGATTCTCTTTAGTCTCCGTTTTATGCGCAAGGGATGCGGTTATTGGAAAAATTATTGTGCTTATTTATATATATATATATACAATTTTGCAATAGAATCGGAGAAAATATTTTTTCTAAAATTAAGATGGCTAATAGATTCGTAAATACACCGCAAGCAAAGATTGATCAAGTCACAATGCGTAAAGTGAAAAATTGTTCTCATTGCAGCCTATGTCATTACGCAAATCTGTCTTAATCTCCAGCGGATTCGAGCACAATCCCCCAGTTACGAAAATTCATGAAGAAACGGCAGCGCATCGGTCGGGGGCCCAAGGATTTGCATCGAAACCGGCAGCGGCCAGGCTTCCGCAAGGAAGCAAAAGATAGGAAAGCGGCCGAAGAAGACCTCCGCGGCAGTTTCCCGATGCAAAAGAGTGCAGATGGCGGAATAACAATGGCGCCTATCGGTTCATTTATCAGCCTTTTCGACTGCATCGCGAGTCTGCCGACCGTCGAAGAGGAGCTTTATTGTCGAGGTCGGCCGCCGTCATCGGCGCTTTCTCTCCCCCCTCCGCGAGTTTTAATCAAATCATTTCCATTTGGACGATAGTGAGGCCGCATTCATCGCGTCTCTGCCGTTTCGACAGGGCCGCGCCGACGAGTAATGGCGCGTTCCCGCGTTTTGTCACGGCTCCTTTCTCGCCGCCAGCGATCTCATCTGCGATTCAGCCTTTCGTGTCCGCTTCTCTTCCTCCGGAGATCCTATCGGAACACCTCCGCCCCTTGCCACCCCCGCGACGGAGGCTTAGATCGTAGATCGGCCGGCGGTGTTTGTTTTGTTCGAAAAAGCGGGCGTTATGCCGCGAGAGAGACAGAGAGAGAGAGAGGGGGGGGGCCTCGTTAACATAAGTGTTTTATGGTGTCTTACACTCGGTACGATGGCTTATCGGGCGAGCTGCCGCTACTCTCTATTCGGCGACGGGAAATGCACGCGGGCCTGACCAGGATTTTTTCTCCCGCCGCCAAGAGACGACGACTAGCCGATATATACGCGCGGCGGCGGCGGCGGCGCGAGGACGTCACGTGGGGGAGAGCTGTTTATCATTTACGCAAGCTGCTCGGGGAGAGAGAGACTCCCGCCGAGAGAGCGCTGGCTCTCCATATCCTCCGATGCGAATGCGGGCTCCGAGCTTGAATTTCTATGGGAAAGCCGGATGGCGATTGTCTTACCGGCGGAATTAATTTTAAAGAATTTTAAGAGAACCGCGATATTCCTCTGATAAGAATGTTTCAAACAAATTTCAAGAGGTTTAACAATGCTTTGTATAATGTTTGTATTAACGGTGTTTCGCTTTTCGTAAGGTATGTTACCGGTATGCCTGGCAGCGTTATTGCGCGAACTTTGCTGAATTTTAATATAATTGTTCGTGCATTGTAAGTTTTGCCTGCAGTCACTGTTTGAAATTGAGCGCGATTTTATTACGTCAAAGTTTCGATGTGAAACCATTTTTATCCACTCTCGAGTTTCCTATCCGCTTGACGGCCTCATCAGCGGAAAGTGCAGCAGCAGCCTCGTCCGCGAATCGTGTTCAGCTGTGGACGGGGCAGCTCGGGAGACCGGCGCAAATATCTCCTCGCGCTCGCGGCGTGTACGCGCGCCACCTCGGCAGGCAAATCCTCCCACGCGAAGGGGGCGAAGAGACGCTCCGCTCGTTCCCGCGCGGCTTGGTCAGCGAACCCTTGCAGATTTATGGAGTCGAGTTCCTTTCTCTCGCGTCATCGTGATCCTCTCGGGCTCGACGAGCCAGCCGCGATCGCTAAATCTTTTCCTCCTCTCGCGCGGTGATTTACTCGCGCTCCGGCCGGAGAGAACGAGCTGCGGCTGCTGCTGCCGCTGCCGCTGCTGCCGTTCCGCGGAATAAAAGAAAGCACCAGCAGCAGCGGCAGCAGCACGAGGGGGACAGGTGCTCGATGCAAATAAGCCAGTATGGAAGGCAGAGGAGAAAAAGGAAAGGAAGCGCGCGTGCCGCCATCTTGCAAGTGCGCGGGTGCGTCCACCTCTCCTGGAGGTAGGAAGGGAGTGTCGTTGTTGTTCGGAGCCCAGCCGAGGACAGTGAGTCGCGCTCGCCGGGGGGGAATAGGCGAGCGGCGGGTGGGGAAAGGCCCCGTCCTACCTTTACCGACTGACCAACCAAACGATCGTTTGTTCCCGGGGATTTTAAAGAGAGCTCTCTTTCCGAGAGGGGCCCTAAGGGGGAGAGAAAGGAGATCGCACATTGATCCGCGGGAGCATCGGCAACTAATTACGCAGATTTATGTCCCCATTGTCCATTGTCTCGGGAGGGAGAGGGAGATTCAGCCACGGAGAAAGAGAAGACCACGAGAGCAGGAACTCGCGCTGAGGCCACGAGGGAGGAAGACTGCTGCTGCTGTTGCTGCTGTTGCTGCTGCCGCCTCGTTTTTTTAGATGAAGAACGCGGAATTCGTAAGCGAGAGAGAGAGAGAAAGAGAGAAGGAGAGAGAGAGAGACGGATAGCGCTCCGTACTACCGCGTTTCGCAAGGACGCCGGGGGGACCGGAGAGGAGGTGCTGCTGGCCAGGGCGGACCACCGGCATACGGCCCCGCCCGTTTCTTCGCACGAGGCCCAAGTACGTGCATCCCTTCGCCGAGCCTGCTGCTGCCCTTTAAGGAGCTTCACCGGGCACCGGGACCTTCTTTTTGTCCTCGATCCCGATCCCGCGGAGGACGCTCCGTATACTCCTGCTCATTTTTCTGCGGCGTATTGAGACGTTGCTAATGCTACAAAGTGGTACTGCGATTCAGTGCTTCAATTGTCATTACGATTTGTGCTACATGGTCGCGAGACCGATCGTGCATTTTTCTAGCTTATCCCGGTGTATTGATAAAGATTTAGAAAAAAAATAAAGACGAATAATCGTAAATCGATTTTGATCATTTTTTGCCTTACTCCCATCCGTTTTTCGAAAGCGTTCACTTTCGTCGAAACCGACATCGGTCGCTTCCTAGAATCGAAAATCCCCGGTAGCCATACGTCGCGATCGACAACCGATCCTCCTGCCGATCTGAATTTCACGCTCGCAGCCCTCGCACTTTCTCAATCCCCAGAAAAGTCCTCCCCGGCTCAGCCGCAATCAGGCCCCGGCAGCAGCAGCAGCAGCAGCTCTCCAGTCGTCCTCTCGATCGGCATCGCTCGAAAAAAGGAAGAGGCAGCAACAGGAGTAGCGAGCATGCAAATACCGTTCGCACGACCCAGCAGGCAGGCAGGCGCGCGATCTTGGCCCTATATTGGCAGGCCGCTAACAAGGCTCCTCTCTCTCTCTCTCTCTCTCTCTCTCTCTCTCTCTCTCTCTCTCTCTCTCTCTCGGGGACTTACCCCCGTTCTCCGCAGCCTCGGCCCCTGACGGCCGAGAGAGATCGCTGCCGCGCGATATCCGCTCGCCTCCTGTCCTCGGGGCCTCTCCGCGATATATTAGCCGCTGCTGCTCCGCTTAACACGTCTCTCGGCTCGGTCTTGCGCACGCGTTTACACGAGTAAGTGGACGCGCGCGCGAGCGCCTGCTTAACATATACGCAACAGCGTTTTGATATATTTCATGCGCGTGTCTTTTCAGGCCTAATGTATTTTCCGCGCGGAGCGCCGACTCTACCGACGGTGGGGAGCGACTTTTTTTTGGAGTAATTAATGGGCCGATGCCGCAAAAACGCCTGCGCCGGACCTTTTTCTGCTTTATTCTAATTACGTGAATTATCGCTCGGGTCGGCGAGAGTGATGGATCGCGCGGTTTTGTAAGATTTTGAGATTTTCTCGCGGGGAGAAAGAGGGATTTATGAAACTTGTATCTGTAGTTTTTAATGCTGCCTTGGCCAAGGTTTAATATATTGACTCGAACCTTACTTAAGCGCAGTTGAAATAAAATTCTTGTTTGCAAGAAGAAACTGATTTACTATTTTTGTGGATGTTGTTAAATCGTAAATTCTTCGAGCAGATAATCTCATTTGCTTTGTAAATTTCTAGGTTGTAATCAACTCTTCTAACGCTATCTTATCTGCTTAAATCCTAACAGTCTAACAGTCTAATACGTTAATAATTAGGGGGCTTTGGGTCGCTTCATTCATGTCGAGTCTATATTTGTGTTTATGCAGTGAGGAACAGTACAAGCAACGAGAGCAAGTGTTAGCAGGACTTAGCCGTGTGTCAACATAGCACTCACTCGCTATGCGCACACAACGCCAGGCTAGTATTGCCCCAAAGTTCCAAGTAGTTACAATTGCCGTCGGAAAATTGTGTACGGAAAAATGCTTTATAATTCTAGAATAAACAGCTGTAGATAATTTTCAGGTTAAATTTGTTTTTCTCGAGCTGAGAAACATTCTATCTATTAAAGAATAGTAAAAAATTTTAATTATTATTAAGGAAAGATGAAGTTTTTGTAAATGTTACAGATTAAACCACATCTGGTTTCGCAAAAAAAGCAAATCGAACGTAGGAAGGAAAGCAAAACGAAGGAAAAAGAAGTTGCGCCGGCTGAAAGCTCGCGAAAGGGACAGTGGCGGGCTTTCCTCGCGCAAGTCGGCGGGTACGTAGCCGCTTTGAGGGGGCAGAGAGAACGTTGGGAGCTAAAGGAGGGTAGGAAGGGCGAGAGATGAATTTCTAATGTGAGACGTGGAGTGACGCTGTGGCTGGAGGTGCGCTCCGCGAGAAGAGCTCGCTCCGCAGCCTCTCCTCGTCTCGGAGAGCAGAAAGACGAACGGACGGGCAGACGGACGGGCAGACAGACAGACGAACGAACGAAAGCGGACGGACGGACGGACGGACGGACGGACGAGCTCGGATGGACGTACAGAAGAACGTACACCGGGGGCGAGAGGGAGGGAATTGTGATTCTCCTCTCGGTCTCGCGGTCTGCCGCCAGCGAGTGACTGACGGCTGAATCCGCTCGCTCTCCTCTGCACTGCTCCTTCGTCCCTTAGGAGATGGTTCAGCGCCGCCGCAGCGCGATGGGATGAAAAGGAGAGAGAGAGAGAGAGAGAGTCTTCCTCTGCAAATTGGGACAGCGGATTGTTCCCCGGCCCGAGAGGAAGAGACGTTGATGCTCGACTGATCGAGAAAAAATATGCGAGCGAAAGGGAGGATTCCGAGCGAAAACAACGGCCAGGTGAGATCTTTTTACCCGCGATGAAGACGTAATGTGTTTTGACAGTAGCCGCGGCTTATTTTACACTTTGACGGGTTTCGAGCTGAAGGAATTTTTTTCTCCGCCAGCCAAGCTTCCGCCGTGATGAATGAGATACGTATCTGATAACTTTTACTAAATTCGAGTCAAAAGATTTTTTAACGATCAGTTTTTAATTTTTGCAATATTTTTTTATTTTAAAGTTAAAATATTGATCGCATCAACTAGAGAAGCATGGATTGAAAAATCAGAAATTTAAAAAAACAAATTACGGATCTTTGCGAAAAAATGTATGCATGATTGGAAGCGAAAGTTGGACGAGGGCATTTTTCTCGGTTTTAAAAGTTGACCTGCGGCAAATCTGTTTGAGCGACCAAACCGTAATGCATCCTGACATCCCTGTCTTTTTCAAACTCTGCGGTTGACTTTCCGAATCTTTGAAACGAACTCGCCCAACTACATCAATCCAGCGACCATTAAAACAAGAACCACCTTAAAATTCGAACCAGCAGTTGTAAATATCGAAAGCACACTAATTAATCTTGTCAGAAGCGTCCGTTACACATCGGACAATCCAAGAAATATGACGAGCAGATGATACCTTATTTGCGGAAGATGATCATCAGTAAAGTCACCGAATAAAAGAGTCGCGCATAAGCGACGCGTTGACACTTTGAGAAATCTCCCACAACGGAGCGGGGACACCTGGACGAGAGAGTGACCTGTTTAAACTGCGGACTAATGGAAGGATTTTTCGGGGCTCGAGCAAACACGACAGATGCTCTTGCCACGGCGAACGGAAACTGCAGCGAGAAGGATCGGCTCGAGTCGCTCGCGCAAATGGTATTGACTCACGGTCACGGATCCTCGGCCATAAATATAATCGACGGGGCGGCTTCGCGAGCTTCTGGCGATTAACCACCTCCGTTATGCAAAAAGCAGCGCGGAGGAAAATCTGCGCGCGCGGAACTCGTTTGTTTTTTCGCCTTTCTGGAATTTATACGTCCGACGCTGATTCGTTCTCGCTTTCGGCGAGTGTAGGCGAGCAAAAAACTGTTTTGCCAGGAATGTCAATGGGAAGGTTAGGTAGTACGTGATGAACAACTGGAAACGATTCCGACTTAAATAAGAATGATAAATTTAGTAATAAATGGGAAAAGATTGGGGATTAGGAGCTAAAAATAGGAGCTGATGTTGTTGTTGAAGAATTTTTTAATCTGATAGTTTTTCATTATACTAAACAATTTTAATCTGGGAAACATTCTGATAAACACATCAAGCAGGCTTAGGCTCACAAAATTAATTTTCATTTACAGAACAATCATGGTGATTAATAACTATGCGAGAAAGGCTCATTTCATTAAAAATGTAACTCAATATTTTTTCCAAGAGCGATAAAGAACAGCGAGCGTCCGTTGCATCAATCACAGAGGGATCGATAGCATCATAAAGTGACAGCTCTCTTCGGCGGCTGAATTAGCGATGCGCATATAATTTGCTAATGAAACAAGAGAGCCACGAAGAGTTAAAAGCCTTCTTAGCCATAGTCGAAAAGCCTCCTCGGAATCATTGTTTAGGCCGAAAATAAAAAAAAAAAAATCAAACGCCCGTCGGGGGGAAGACGAAGAAGAAGAATGAAGGTGTGGTAGGGGGCGCGGGAGGTAGATGTAAAAGATGTCGTGAGCGCGAAGATCGATAATTTAGTGCCGATGCAGCTCGGTAAGAAAGAAGGGCGAGCGAGTTGAAGTATCGAGACGGATTTCATCGTATTCTCTTTCGTTGCTTTTGTCTTGCTTTGTCCTCCCGAAGGCCTTCGGATGTCAGTCTGCTGCTCGTGACTCACTTAGCGATCTATCCATCCTCTCTCTCTCTCTCTCTCTCTCTCTCCGACTCGTTTTCGTCCGAGCAGAAAGGGAGAGAGGGAGGGAGAGAGAGAGAGCGACAGGACCGGGAGAGAGCGAAGACGGAGTACCTTCGTCCGTGGTAGGCTACCTGACTGATTGACTGATGAGGCGACTGTTATCCTAAGTCAACACTCACTCCATCAGTCCACCGAATTCCTCCTACCCGTCCGGCTCTTCCCGTTCTTTTTCCTCTCTTTTTCGCGCGCAAGTGTGTACAAATGCGCGATCCGGATCTCGCCGACTTTTCTGCGCGCCGTAGAACGGCGAGCGCTTTATTTTTCTTGCGGCCGTGTTTATCGGGCCCCCCCGGCTGCCTGATTACGGCGAGGCTCGAGTATTTTTGTATCGTTCCCGAGCCGCGATTTTCAGCCAGAGGCTTCGGCTGGCGAAGAGATGTGCAGGTATTTTTATCCGTTGGCTAATCGCTTGATGGGCATTAATTGCCTGCGAGAAAATTCGAAGCATCGACGGTGCTGCTTCATCAAAGTGGAATTTAAGAAGCATTCTTAGATAGACCATCCAGATATTAAAATTGTTTTTTAAAAATGTATTGGATCTATCAGACAGCTGCAATAAATATCTAAAAGTACGAAATAAATTCACTATTTACAGAAGTTTGATATTAAGTAAAGCTCCGCACAACAAAGTTTCCTTTATGAAAGAGAATTTCCCGTATCGCTGTAAGTTGACAGAAGTTTCATCCCGAATTTTCATTTCTTATCCATCGAATTCCCGTAAAATTCGCGTACAATAAAATTTCTATTTAAACTTCCTTCCTTTAGGATTCCCATCAGATTGCGCGGGATTTCAGGAGCGCCGAGAGCGCGCCGGAAAATTGTTAAAGTCGCGCGACGCATATTGTGTCGCTTCCCATCGAGGCGAACTCTCGCCCAGCAGACGACGACGACGACGACGACGAAAGAACTTTCATTTTATCCCGATGTCTTTCCGTCGGAATATAGACAAAAGGCGCGAATCCCCCGACAATCAAGCCTCCCCGCCCGGATTCCACCGTCGTTGTCCGCGCCGTGTCGTGTGAGAATTTTCGGAAAATCCGAAAACGCGCCGCCGCATTTGCCGAGCCGTGAAAACTTATTAAATGCGCACAATGTGTCGTTTATTTCTTTATCCGACGGAGGTGTTGAGACTCTTTTCGAGATTTGAAAATGCTTTACTTTTCATATTTGCTCTTTGAAATCTACAGAGGCAGCATTGTCTTGAATTTGATTAGGGAAAGAATGTGGGCAAACGTACTTTTACATAAGATATTCAATTTAAATTTGGCATAATTTAAAAAGTGTAAATTTTACAATTTATGTATAAGGACAACCAATAAAAATCACGTGATTTCGATCGAACAAAAAATTTTAACATTAAATTAATCGTTGAGTCATTAATTAAAAAAAATTCATTTCTACAGATTTGCGTGATATTGTGCAATGACATCAGAATAAAACAACTTTTTTTTAAACCTTCTGAAAAAAGAATAGCCAATAAATATTAGAAATCAACATGGCAGCAGTTGTCGAAAAAGTGAATTTATCGTTTACAATAAAAACTGTGTTTTCCCAAACGAATTCTTCAGGTGTGATCGAGGCGGTCTCAGCAAAAAACATTATCCGAGCGATGTTGACATACTGCGCGACTCTCTCGGCGCCAAACTTCTTTTACCGCTCGAGCATTAGACACTTCGCGAGCCAGAAGCATTAAACCCAAGCGCGAAAATCCCACATCATTTGCAGGAAAACGCTTCCACTCGGCGTGGCGCCGCTCGCAAATGCGCGCGTCACTAAAAGTTCTCGGGGGCGAAGATCGTAGCGACTCGAGTGGGGGCTGTTTGGAGCAGTCCGCGTTAATGGCCAGCGAGCTAAAAAAGGAAGAAAATCGAAGAGGCGCGAGAGACACACGCGGAGAAAGCGATAATATAGATTATGCAAATAGGGATCGGGTGTACCGCGGTGTTAAAGCCACTCCGCGGGAGTGGGGATCCTCGAGTTCAGCTCGTTACACCATCAATAATCATCAGCTTATCGTCGCGCTGACCCAGTACTACACTTGCAGCTTTCTTAGCCGTGATCGAGCACTGTAAATTTTTGCGTGGGTAGCCAAGGCTCCGTGGTGTACGAGAAGAGTGGCAGCGGCGGAGACGTCGGAGTGACGCTGAGTGATGGACGGAAACTTCTCGAAACGAGGAGGGAGAAGGAGAGAGAGAGAGAGAGAGAGAGAACGAGCGAAAAAAGGAAGAGTCCGAGAGCTGCTGGTGCTGCTGCTGCTGCTGCCTCTGCATTCGATCCGCGGGTTTTTGACCCTCGCGCCGGGTTATTATATATACGCAGGCGCGAGCGCGAGGAGAGATGGAATGATTTAGGAGGCGCGTTCGCAGAAATCGCCTGTAGTTTTGGCACGGCGCGTCACTTAATGATAATTCAAAATTATGGCCGTCAGGCGCGAGAAGCCGGGGCACTCGGTGCAGTGATAATACGAATTAGCGCGCGACTCGATGTGTCTTTTTATTGTCTCGACGCCCGAGGAGTGTCTTGGTATTTTTCTGGATGCGCCGTACAATTTATGGAATGCTGATTGTTGAATTTTGGAAGAGGATTTACTCTCTTCGAACGCGTTAACAATTGATTTATAGAATCTAAAATTAACTTTATGATACCAATCAACTGTTAACTTTTAACATTTGAAGCTATACATTAGATCATGCATGTCATTTTATTAATACAATTTTTTTCTGAAGTGTACCGTATTAGCATTTTAAATTAATCGTAGATTCTTTATACAAAAGTGCATAAAAGTAACAAAGTTTTACATTGTAATCCTTCGGATATTTAAATATAATCTCTGAATAAATTCAATAGCTGAAATTAACTTAAAAACGTCACTGCTCATTGGTTCCATTGTCAGAAACTCAATAGTACAGCTCCAAAAGCAAAAGGAATCGTGACAGCACTTCAAAAGGTTACGTGGATAACGTTTCTTAAACGAAATTCAGTCACTTTCTACACAGACATCGATCGTTACGTCAAGGGATTAAGATTTGTTCTAACCGCGACAAAGCCCGCGAACACAACGTTATTATTCATATTCACTCATTGACAACGCAGCCGATTATAGAATTACATAACGACAACGAAGCATGACATTCCAGGAAGTCGAAATCGAGGGGAGCGGACGTGGAATCCTGAAACCGTAACACAAGGATAGTTGCATAAGAGAAATGACGTGCGAAACGAACAAAAAAAAAAAAAAAAAAAAACACGTTAACCGGCAGTCGGAGTAACATGTACATTAACCGACAATTCGGTCGCAATATAAAAGCTATACATTCCAATTCAACTCGCGTCTTAAAAACGTATGAAAATTTATTACCTTTTATCGCCTAGTCTCTATATTCAACGAGCACTCGAACTGTTTCGCCAAAGCCTCTTTATATTGAAAACTCGAAATTCAACTCGAAGCGGCGTTCAGCCGAACAAATTTCCCGGAGCAAAAACCGAGAGCGAGAGAGAGAGCGAGAGAGAGAGCCTCTTCCGGTGCGCGCGGCAGCAACGCTCTCGCAGAAGCGGCCGTACTAGATGGCCCACGGACACGAATGATGGATGGACGCGCGTTTCTGCGTGCGTCGGTCCGAGCGGCAGCGAGCAGGCCGGTGCAACAGGCGACACTGATGATCGATGCGAGAGAGCCGATCCTCTGCGGAACGCCAAATCCGCGGACTCGTTTTTTAGCCTCTGCCTTCCGCGCGTTCTTGCGATATACACGCCTGGCCGAGACCTTCGAGTTTTTAATGCGGAGGGTTAACGCTTGGCTTCCGCGGGCTGGCTGGCTCTTTTGTGAGCAGCGTGGCAGACGAATTCGGGGGATTGGATCGGCGAATAAATGAATACGCTTTGCCGGCAAACGAGATAATTAGATTGGGATTTGCAAGTGCAGCCTTTCCTAGTTAATGATGCGCACACTATACGTCGCTAAATTTGTTAAAAAGTGGCTGAAAACAGGATTTTATCGCAGAGAAATGTTTGCGTAGGAATATTGAAAACAAGAAATAAGTACAAAAAGATTTTCAAAGGAGCCACTTAGTTTATGTGAGAAGGTAGGTTGTTATTATTTTGATTGCATAACAGACATAGTTTAACCGAGAACTATCAGTTTATTGCATAAATTTACATTAATTATACTGTACTATGAAGAAGTTCATATTAAAATAATCTAAACCATTTGGATGCCTTCACTTATGTTTCCTAACCGTTTTATTGCATACTTTATTAAAACCTAAAAATCGAGCCTCAAACTAATTTATACCCGTATCCATCAATCAATAGAGTAAAACGCGCTCTTACATTTAATGCCGCAAATAAATTTTCAAACAAAACATTGACGTTTACAAGAAGAAAAGATCGCTCTTGCACTCATGAAAGAGTGTATTTTACTAAACTACCGTACTATATAATACTGTTCAGAAGTGATTTATAATTTTTTCTCGCTCGCACATCCTGTTCCTCTCCGCTGCTCCCTCGGCGTTGATCAGGATTCAGGGAAAAATAAGATCCGCGAAGGTATATATCGTATATATATATACGCTCACGAAATTCGCTCCAGGCCGAAAGAAGGAGATTAATTGTACGAGAGAAACTGCCGCGTCAAAGTGATTAATAACGTAATTAGTAATTTAAGGTCGAGGGCAAGTGAATTGCGCGACTTTTGATTTTATTAAATGCAAATTGATTCAGTTCGAGACTCGACGCGAGGAGATTTATCGTGAGAAGTGTTCTTTATAAACATTATTATTTCCCCGTAAAAGAAGACACTCTCGCCCGAGTAATGACTGCGCGCCTCGGGATTAATATCAATTTCATCCTTACTCCACATTTTGGCGCTTACCAACTGAATTATCGACTCGCGGTGATTTATTCTATTTCTGTTTGCGTAAGTGCACCTCTTGCCCGCGTAATAAACTCGAGAGCGTCGTTCGAATTTAAATTTTAGTTAACCCCCGGCATTATAAATCAATTACTGCGCCATCGATCATCGGCGGAGAAAAAAAAAGAAATGAAAAATAAAAATTAAGGGAGACGATGCACCATTGATTGATTTTCGCGTACTTTCACGTAGAAAGTCGGCGTCTGTCCTCAATGAATTCGCGGCCGCGGGCGTTGATGCAACTCTCTCCTTCTCGGGCCATCCTAAGAATCTAATAACCACAAAGCGACCTACATCATCAGGGCCGACACCTCCGCTAACAATGCTATCAAGCTCAATTCAGGCTGATTGCAGCGGACAGTGGCTCCGGCGGCGGCGGCGGCGGCGGCGGCGGCGGCTCCTTCGCTCCCTCCTGCGCTGACTCGATTCGTTTCTTTTGCGCGGCCTGACAGAGAGCCTTAACTGACAATGTGCCACGGGATCTTAGCTGGACGTGGAGGAAGCCCAGAAAGTGCGGACACGCGGCGGCTCCAGCGGACTGAGTAAGAGAGAGAGAGAGAGAGATGACAGGACGATGCCTTCATCTTGTCTGTCTCGCACGTGCCATCTCGGCCGAGAGCTCCTTTTTTCCTATCTGCGTCAATCACTTTTCCTCTACCTGGACTTTATCGCCCTCTCTCTCTCCCTGCCTATCGTTTTTTATGTAATTCCATGTCAGGATTCTTTTATTCGATTATGGCTAAGCATTCTTCGGTTTCATTACTGTTTTTATTACTTTGAAATCTGATACACTTTTAAAATCGTTAAAAATGCCATTATTAAAGTACCCTGACGTATTGGTTAATTATAATATTATGTACACGCCCAAACACAGGATTCTCCACTTTCGAGCCAAGTTTATGAAATTTCGTGATTAAATCAAATGAGCTTTCTTCGGAAAAGAATAAGACCCGCGGGAGTGGCACGACCACTTCCCACCCTCGATACTCAAAGTATCAAGCGCTTGCACGGGCGATACCCGCGTAACCTGCAGCCAATTCACACGTAAGTAACCAATCGACACCGAGCTGTGCTGCCGCGTCTCCGTTTCGCAGACTCGCCTCCACGTCGCCGACTCTGTCTTTCCGAAGAGAGCGAGTGGCCGTGTCTCGTGGCGACGCGTCGCGACAACAATAATTGTTAGCGAAGAGACCTGTCAGTCGCGTCAGAGAGGAGCGACGACGACGACGACGACGCCCGCGGATATATAAAGAGAGAGGGAAGATTCCAGGCTATTTGCGGCCCGGCAACAAATACGTGCCAGCTGGTGTCGATCTCCCTCATCTCTCTTTCTCTCCTCTGCGCTTCTCTCTCTCTTAACGTGTTATCGTTTACTCTTGACTCGTCAGGTCTGTTCCCTTTGCCAGCGCCTTTGCCAGCGCCCATTGTGCTACACATCGGCCGCCGTGCTCGCCTCTCTTTTCACGCCTAGAGATGGATTGACGCCTTTCCGCGCGCGAGTCCGCTCCTTTTTGTTTCTCTGCAGCTTTCATCAGTTGTACACTTGATGTTTCAATAATTTGGATTCCTGCCTGTATACTTTATGTGCACGAGTCGAGGAGCAAAAATAGGCCGGAGGAATTTTTTGTTTGTTTGCGAGGAGTATAAAGTAGTCGAATTAGTTTGAATATTAATCATTTGAAATAAATCTTGTATCTGCTGGTTTAGAATACGCATAAAAAGTTTGCGCCCTGATTACGCGTTTATTCGAGGCAACAAAACGATTTAAAGCATTTAGCAAAACGGATTTGCAAATGCAACTTTCAACGCGAAGAAAAAAATAGCTGAAATTTTCAGTAATTGAAAGGTCAATCGAAATTCGATCGTGATTATTTTCGCACACACGCTAACTTTTCCAATATCGATTTTCTCCCCCCAAATTAGAGAAAAATAATTGAAAGGATAACGAGATAAAATCCTAATTACACACCCGAGAGCGTGCCGTTCGACAAATACAATCTACGTCGATGGAACGGCAAAAAGATCAGCAACTTAGTCTCGGCACATTCGACCGCACAGCGCGGACGTGTAATTAAACGAGCAACGCGTGAAAAGCACGCGGTAATTTAACCCGAACAGCGGGCGAACCTCCACGGGCCTGCCTTACGTGTCCGCGCGATTGTTCAGGAAAATTTGGCCGCGCAATAAATTGCATCTTAAATGCCCCTGACGGCTGAATTTTGAGATCAGTAACGCGCGGCCGCCAAAGTAAACTCGGAATTCCCGCCTCCTCCTTTTGCATAATCCGCATACCTGCCTCATTGTGCCTTGAAAAATCGCTAGCCGTAGCGTTGAGGAATCGAAAGCAAGCCCGCTGACTGGGCCGCGTCTCTTAATCCCAGCGACGGATAAAGGCAAAGATGGAGCGAGCTGAAAAAGGAAAAGCGCGCGAGGTGGCGCTTCGCCGGCGCCGAAAATAGCAGGCGTCCCTCTCTCTTTCTCTCTCGCTTCGCACCGATCCGTTCTAATAAATATTGTGTCAGCATAAATAAGCGCATGCGGGCTCTGGGCATATGGCAGCGACGTCGCCCGGATGATGGACGCTTGATGTACAGAAGGACAGGTGCGCCTCTCCTCTCCTCTCCGTCTTGTTACAGCGAGACGTTCGTCCCTTATTTTTAGCGATTTTTTTTTTTTTTTCAGCCCGAGCGGACGTCGATCGTCGCCGTCTGATTTACTGGCGTCGTTAACGCTCTCGTCAAAATCCGAGCGCGGAATTCGTTACCAATTAGAGCTTTGCGAGTCGGAGCGAAAGCAAACGAAATTGTTTGGATTCCCGGGGAAAATATGGAGTGGCTTTAATTGCCGGGGGAAATTGCGGAGTAAGTAGTTTAACGCGCGTCGATAAATTTCATTGCATATTTCAATTCGAAATTGTAAATTTTCTATGTTTATTATAGTTTTTACGCGCGGCAGCTTTCACCGCGTTTATTAATTTTTACTGCCCGCGTTGATACAGCTGTCGGTTAAATTTCAAAGTATTGACAGGCCATATTGATTGAAGGCCTTTGAAACGGCATTACGCATCCACTAGACTCTATCTAACGCGCTATTTTTTTTTCTCACCGCAGAGCGCCGCATGAGTATCGCTCTATTTATTAATAAACGGGAATAGCAAAAATTACAAGCGTTAAAACGAACGACAGGCTAATTCTCGGAGGCAGGTCCAAAAATACAGGGGAGACATTTAATACCGGCTGACTGTGCCATCTTTGGGCTTTGCCGCGGGAAAGCGGCTGACTTAAAGCGTCCCTTCACATCCCTTTAAACGTCGCGGCACCGACGGATTTCGCGCGTCGGCCGTCTCTCCTTGACGGTCTCGCCCTTTGCCCTCGCTCTTGAATTTCTTAGGACGGGCTTAGCGCTAGGCGCGATTACAGGGGCCGATTAATAATGAAGCGCTTTAAGCGTGAGCGACAACGCGCTGCTCTCTCTCTCTTACGCGAACCTCGGAAATTTGCGGTGCGCTTTTGCAGCGGCGGCGGCGGCGGCGACGGCGGCGGCGACGGCCCTTTTGACTTTCCCGGCGAGGGAATTTTTAATGTGGTCTTGCGGAAACTTTGCTGGCTTTGCCGGCGGACGAGGAGCGCTAATTAATTGCTAGCGATGGATTATGCCTCGTTTTACAAGGTTTTTCTTTTTCCGGGGATTATATTTGAGTTTTTTTAGACGGGAAATTTAGTGGAGAGATATTTATTAGTTGATGAACGGGGAGAATGTTGGTTTGTCGTTTACAATGAGATCTTTGCGTTTCTATTATTGGCTACTTGAAATAGAACATTGTAGCTTCCGAGCAGATCTGCAAAAGAGATAAATGAAAAGAGAAGTATGAGCTCTATTAAATCTGCTGTAGCGCAGACATAACCACGAAATACCCTACAATTTACAGTTTATGTAGGTTTCAAGCAACAAATATATCACTGTAATAATCGCTTTAGTTAGCTACTACGTATTTCCATACTTCAAAAAATTATATTCAATTTCAGAACACGTATAGTTATGATCCTCTAACAAACACACGTTTAGAAAATAATAATATTTGTAAAAATGATAAAAGAGCGGGAGAGAGAAATTAATTTCACATGTAGAGTTATAATTTTGCAGCGGCAGACATTAATAAAGCGATTTGTACCGATCGAATCTAGCAAAGAGACCGCATTACCATAGAAAGAAAAAGAAAGCCGCAAAAGTAACGGAGGATAAAAAGGGAGAAGTATCGATTGGCGTCGATAGGTTGAGAAGTCGGTGGGCAGGCGAACGTCAAGTTTTCACGTTTCATCAGTTTCTACGACTCTTGTTACCGGGCGCTCGATTCCACATAAGAGAAAGCAGCGACATCTTCGAGTTTCAATTTTCACCGCGCTCGGTGGTTGCGGCGGCGAACTGCCGCCCTAAAAATAGAGCGCGAGCCGGCCGCGTTAATGTGCGTACTTTACGACTGTCCGAGCTGGAACACAAAGCGTCACGTGTTTCAAGCGACAGGACTAACGAAAGCGTAGGAGCATACAGAGCGGACAGCCCAGAATCAAAGAGAATTATCGAGCTTCTCCTAATTTGTCGTTTATCACATTATTGTACAGCGTGTAAAATAGCTTATCAATTATTATATTGATCGTGGAATCGATAGATCGTAGCTTTGATCAGCAAATCATTCGGATAAAATTTGTATTTTTTTTAAACCAGTTACTGTGCTGATTTAATTTAAATTATTATTTCCATTTAGATTGCTTGCGTCGAATATTTTAACTCTGTAAATGCAAATATGTTTAGAATATCTAATAATTTATCTTGGGTAGAAAATATTTTCTAGATTTATCGAAAATTATTTATTCACTCCAACTGAATATCTTCTATAAGCTAAACGATAAAATGAGATTTTCCCAAAAATCCATTGAAAACCAATTCGCCAAGCGATCCCACGCGCACCTCGATACACAATTCGGAAGGCGCTGAGGCTCCATGCCCGAAAAAGAACCTCCAAAAAAAAAAAAAAACGAAAAAAAAACAAAGAAGCACCCATCCGAAAAACGCAGCGGACCAGCAGTGCCGAGTATCCACGGAGCCAATTACCACTCCGGACCGAGCTGTGTGCTCGTCGTCGCTCCGTGAGTGCGAAGGAGCCGTATAGTAATGAGGGACACTTGAATTCGTACGATGGAACAACGTGTCGATCTGATAGGCTCTCCGCTCTCTCGGGCCCCGCTGGCTGGCCGAGAGTCCGAGAAGAACGAGGAAGAGGCAACGACGGATAAGGATATATACGGTCGCGCCGCGGAGAGAGGCGCGATGATGAAGTACCGCTCCGGGAAGAACAGCCGGCGTAGGACGAGGCCGAGTGTTAATAAGATTGTCTAAATTCCGGGCTCTTTTGCCGTCGAATATGCGATTTTCAGACGCTTTACCGGCAAACTGGCTCGCTCGCGGTAGAATTAATTTAATTGATAAATAAATAATAACGAGCAAATGCAGCAGAAATTTTCCAATTCGAAAACCAAGGAAAAGAGCTCGTCAGCATTTCCGTCGAGGATAATTTATTTATTATTGTAAACGCGAGCGCGATAATAACTTTCTATTTGTTGTTGTCGAATCGAGTTCAGCAACTACACCTACCCACATATTTCTAAATTTTCAAAGCGGCCCATTTGCATCTCGGCGAATGCAAAGCGCTTATTCAATAATCATAATAAGAAAATCAGGCCTGCAGCTTTCCTTCCAGCCGAACCCATAATAAACTTCTCAAAAGGCAATCGTTATAAATAAAATCCAGCGCTCCGCTCTCTTATAATTCGCGCGCTCGAAACTATATATGTAGCAACCTCTCGCTCATTCATACATTAAAGCCCCGGCCGGCGAGCGCGAATCAACCAAGATTAACCGTCGAGATTAAGTGAAAGCCTCGGCAGCGCTCGCGCTAAAGAAATAGGACGCAGAACAAGACCGCGTCGAAGGGAGGTCGAAGCGCATCGGCAGGAGGAGCAGCGGCAGTCAGTCAGCCGTTCGCGTGTAAACCCGCCGCGTCGTCAGGGGGGGGATGAGACTCTCCTTCTCTCTCTTCGAACAGATTTATGCGACACACATGCAGCAGAGCGTATAACTCACTCGCTCGCCCATAATATCCTCCCTCGGCGGGAGAGTCGCGATCGCGAGGCAAGGATACACCCGAGAGCTCTCTTCTTCCCGCGCACGCGCGGCATCGTAGCACCGATCCGCGATATGTTTATTGGGTATCGGGATTATGCACAGCTACCGCCGGATACCCCTGGGCCCCTTTGTCCTAAAGAGCTCCTTATAAATAGAGAATTCGGTTAAAAATTCATGCGGTAATTGGTTTGCTTGAAGAAAATTACGCGGATTCTGTTAATTTAACGGGGGGATGATCCGCGGATAATTAGCCCGTTAATTAGAGAAACGATAAATCAATCAATAGCAAATGCGCTTTATTGCGCAAACCGATCCGGCGAAAGTCCTCTGTCTCTTTTTCGGGCGTCCGAAGTCATTGCTCCCGATAAATAACGAAAATACTCGGTATAAATCAGAGTTATTTACTCGGTGCGGCGTTGCAGCTCTGCATCCTTGCGCGAGAGGAATTGATATTCCAGCGCCTTTCGATCGGGACGAAAATATATTTTTGAGCCACATAGCCGCCGCGGCGGCTAACCCGTCTCCGATCGCGACGACTTTATCCAAAGCGCCTCTTCGGGGGTGGGAGAGTCTTGATTTTCATCGATACGGAATGCCGATGATTTACGCCTCGCGCGGCGCATTTTAATGCGCACGCCCACGTGTGTGGGTATACTCGCGGGGAGAGACTTGACGGAGGTGAGCGCAAGGCGTGTCGCGCGTAACTAATTGCACATTAGGCGGGAATTAATCGCTCCTCGTATGTAGCCGGGGATCGCAATTATAATCTCCGCGCGACTAGGAATGCGAAACGTAAAAACGGATACCCCGGCAGCGCCACCTTGATTTATAGGCGGGAGTCTTTCGCCGTTTTCTATATGTATACGCGAGCGCTTCCACTGCAGGCGTATCTCTCCTCCTTGATTAACAGCTTTTGTATATGATATTTCTTGGCTATCGTCCCTTTTGCGCTTTATTATGCGCGAGAGAGAGAGAGCCCGGCGCGCTTCTTCGTCTCCCGCTACTCGTAAAAATGAACTTTTTCTCGCGCGCGCGCGCGGGGAGTTTTAAATTTCGAGGAGGAATGTGAGAAGTGCGCTTTGTGCGTATAAGCGATTTGAGACGGCGCGCGAGCTTGACGCCGCGGGTTAATTGAATTTCAGGCCACTTTGTAATGGGAATTAATTTGATAAAGATTGCTACTGGTAAATTGCCGGGAATGCTTGCAAGAAAGAGTGGATGATAATAATAATGCGCGCGGGGAAGATTAAGGCGAAGATTAAGACGCATTAATAAAGCACAAGGAATCTCGCATTTATTAAGCCGCATTGTGCGTTGCGCAGTGTGTATAAGCAATAAGTTACATATCTAGGTTGGGCTTATCTGTTTTTCAAGTCGGGCAGAATGTTCGTGTGACTTTTTTTTCTGAAAAACTCACGTATTTTTAACTCGTCACAAGGAGCGAGCGTCTCTGTCGATAATCCCGTTTTTAAAAATAAGATCCTTACTTTTACGAATCCAATTCGGCTTTTAACGTGTATTTTAATTCGACCTGCTATCGAGATGACAATTATTTCTACAAATTTCAATAAAACAACCGTCTACCATCTAAAATTGACTGAAGCTCGCTTTAAAAATTAATGCCAGGAATCGGACGTGAAAGCCAATGACGCGGAGACGTAAAACCGGGAGCTCCGGGCATAACGCGCCGACACACAGCAAGCCCCCTCGCATTATACGACGACGCAGGTCTCGGCGAGTCTTACGACGGCTCGTTTAATAGGCCTGGCGGTGTGCTCTCGGCATGCGGGCCAATACCGGCCGTTCGTAAAGGTGTTGCTTTGGCGCAGCTTTGTTTGCTCGCTCCACCCCGGCGGCAGAGCAACACCCGCGCGTGAATATGCTCGCGGAGCGCAACATCGACGTGTGTCCGAGAACGAAAAAGAGCGAGCGAGCGAGAGAGAGAGAGAGAGAGAGGGGGGGGGGGAGAGAGAGACACCCCACACCCGCAGCGGTAGCCGTACGGCATTATATCGCGAGCAGAGAGAAGTAATTTATAGTTGCAATAATTTATTGGGTACCATGGGGTTTATACTTCGCCTGACACGTAGCCATCCGTCACCGTCAGTGACGTCAGCTCCCTCCACATAATGACTACCTACGTGAGCCCCTACCACTCCAGCAGCTCCCTCCCTACTTCTCTTTTCGCGCCGCCGTCGCCGCCGCCGCCGCCGCACCGAGCGGATTCGCCGGCGTTACGTGCTGGCCTCGTGATCCGAGTCCCCCGATCGGTAAGACGCGCGACGAGCCTTCGAATACCGATAAATAAATGTCCCCTTCCGACAAAAGTCCTCCGTGGCCTTGCTAATAGCAATCGTATAGGCGCTCTGGCACGCAGCGCGATTCTAAAAGCTCGAGCCTCGATCGATCGGTCTATTCTAAGCCCCCCCAGCCGGACAGTCCATCAGGCTTCTTACGAAAAATCGAGAAGACAAGCTGACGGACGGACGGACGGGAGCAAGACGGGGCTTGACGCTCCGGCCGCAATATGTCAGCCGCGACCCCTCTCCCCGCATTCCTCGTCCTTTCTCCCCGGCGGCGGAGATGACGAGTCGCGCGCGCGGCCAGAGAGATCCAGATATGCTCGTCACGCGCTCGCTCGCGAAGGTGTCTGCTGCCTTCGGAGCGGGAGGGGGGGCAGGCGAGCGACGTCGATGACGACGCCGGCGCGACCCGTGAAAAGGAGGAGAAGTCGGGGGCGGCTGGAGGGGGAGGGTGCCGCTGACGGCTGACGTTGACGGGCGTTTGTCACTGTCGCGAGGCAAATAATATCCAGAGCCCTCGGCCGCCTCGCCAAAGCTCGCTGCTCTTCCTTTTCTATCTCTGATCTCTTTTTCTGGATAGCAGCTTTTCCGCTCTCTCTCTCTCCGTCTGTCTCCGTGTACCTATCGCCGGGCTTGCTCGCTTTGCCGCGCGACGACGAGCGAGCTTTTTTCCGACTTTGTGTAAAGTTGTTTATTCGCGCGGAGTCTTGTTTACTCGCCTTCACTTTTATCTGCAGAGACCGGATTTCATTCGAGGGTCAAAAAGTGAACGCTGTGCGTGCGCGCTTTGTATTAAATAAATTAGAATGAGTTTAATTAACTGAAGTTTATGTCAAAGTATCTTATACGGCTTGTCTTAATGCAGATTCAATTCAAATTTCTCTTACAAATTATCGATTCCAAGTTGATTATCTCTCTTAAAACTATTCTAAAACTTATAAAATGATAAATAAATAGTATACCCGAGAATTTAACACTTATTACGAGGTACTTTGTCGTTAATGAAGTTGCTTTTTAAAAAACACTTCGGGTACATTTATTATAATTGCTTCACTTACTAAAAGTCATTTTTTGTTCAAAACGAAAGCATTAGTATTTTCTTTTTTTCTTACTATCTACGGCCACGCAGAGATACTTCTGAAACGTAATTACGATTATTTTTGAAGTATTTAGATGAAATAATAAATATTTATGTGAGTTTCTCATGAATAAATTTCTTGCGTGATCCATTTTTTACGCGATTCAGTGCTGCCAAGCCAGTCACTTCATTACTCTCGCACCTCCTTGCGTAGAGCAGCTCGCGGAAAAGGAATTTCTTTAAAAACAGCCTGGCTGCAGGCAGGACGCTGCCGCCGCCGCTGTCCCTTTTACGAGTCCGGAATCGCAGACGTTATTCATTTAACCATAATTAAATTGAATTCTTTGTGATGCAAAGTACGCCGTCAGTCTTATTCAGAAAAGCTCCTCATTAAAAAAATGTCACCGCGCCTTATTTACAAGCGTAAGCCCGGCTCCTCTCTCTCACTCTCTCTCAAAGCGAATTCGCTTATCAAAAAATCAAGCAGGCCCCCAATTGATTCTTTGTGTTAGAGTATAAAAAAAGCGCGTAACCGGAGGGGTCGTCGATATTCCGGAATCCGTATCGCTCGCTTCCCCCTACCGCATCGAGGGTGGGGGACGGAGGCGATAATTAGGGGAAATTATTCGACTTGTCGGGATCGAAGCTTTCTTCTGCGCGCGAGACAAAGAGGGGCGGCGAGAGGGGAGAGAGAGCCTTTGGGCGATTCCGCGAGAGGCGACGGGCAGGCAAGGAAGGAGGCAAGGAGAAGGGGAGTCTTGGCGACAGCCGTCAATCGATTGTCAAGCGGGTCAACCGACCAACCTAACCTCAAGTCCGCCGACGCTGCCACCACCCCCGAGGAGAGACGAGACTTCCTGCACGGAAGGTATGTAAGGCTCGAGCTCTCTTTCCAACCCCCCCTCCGGCGACTGAATTTTTTTCCTCATCGATTCGTCAAGATAACTCCTTTTTTTCCGTGTTACGCTTTTCCCTTGAATTTTTCAACGCTTTTTATGATCGAGCCTTTTTTAACTTCTTTTTATTCATATAGACTAATAAATGTAAGGTTTAATTTTTCTTATAATAACAGATGCTGGATATTTAAAGGAAAATTTGTGAATAAATCGTGTGAATCGAGTTAGTTAAGCTTAATGCGATTCTAATGAATATTAAAAAGAAAAAAAATTCAACACTACTGAGTTATGGATATTATTAGATTTTGTTTTCTATAATAAATCGAAACCATTTACTTGCAAATTAAAACACCTTTGAAAGAATGATCAATTTTATCTCAAGATAAATAATAGACTGCAATCGAAGTGTTTGACCAAGTCAAGATTGATGCAGGCAAAAAAACTCGAAAAGAATTTACTGGAATGTCTTGAAAAAGCGTCTAGCTTTACTTGTCACATTAAAATGCAGAAAGCTTGTAGTTAAAGTTCTCCACTCGTCTCGCGCTCCAAGTGCTATTGAATAATCCACATCGTAATAACAGCATCGCGCATAGAAATCGCTGCTTCGTTATATAAAAAGCTACTTGTATAAATCCTCCACTTGTCGTTAAGCCACGGAAAAACTCGAGAGGCTAATATTATAACGAGATGTTTTTTTTTTCTCCACGGCAGAGAGTATAACAATGTCTCTCTTGCACCTCCGAACGCAACAAGCGCTCAATCAGCCGTATAATAACCGCGGCAAAACGAGGTGCTTAAAAAGAGCAGGATAATTAATAATTTTCCGCGAACAAGTCGGGAGACAGATGAGGAGAGAATTCGGGAGCGAGGAGGCCCGAGGGTTAATTTAATCAAGCGATTCAAAGCTCCACTCGACTTCGAGAGGGAGGACGAGAGCTATAGTCGACTCGCGAACCTTTGAGGCGTCCGCCGACAGGTTCATGAGACGAGAGTAGTACGCTTTTCTTGCGAGAGGATGACGGTTTAATACATTCTTTAATGTAATGTCGGGGCGAGCTAAATTTCCGTACATATCCGAAACAACGGTGATTTTAAATTGAATGTGACGACTTTGAACGTCAATTATTAGATTAATTGTTAATATATCAAGTTAATTATAAGTGAATGTAATTGGACACTCTTTAATTAATCAAAATGGAATTATAATTACGTAAATAAATTTAACAATACCTTTAATATATTCCATGAAACTAAAGCTTAAACTGGCTTCTTCGGATAAATAATTCAAACCGAAAAATCTCGTTATGGTTTTTCAGGAACGAAAGCCCTCTAAGCACCCCGAAATTGTTGGCTCTGTCGAGAAAAAGCTGTATACGCAAGATTCGGCGGCAGCGAGCCTCGGGGAGGACTTTATAATTTGAGGACGCGGCGTATAATGACCTCTTTCTCTCTCTCTTCGTCGTGCACTTTCGCTTCGTGGAAGTCCGTTTGAGATCATAAAGCCGCGAGGGCCTATCATTAGGCCCTGCCAGCGGACGAGACTTCCATCTCCGCGCGACGACGACAACGACGAATTTCGGGCCCGCTCTCGCTTGATTAGCGTTCCGGCATGTATGCGGGGGCCTTATTAAAACAGAATTTGGCTGGCCGGCTCGTTTATTGCTTGGCTATTACTAGTTTTTGCCCCAAAGGGCCCGGACCTCTTTTTCGACGACAGCGCGCCGCTTTTTCTCCTCCCCCTCCAGTCGGCCGGCAGGATAATGCAAATAATGAGCCCTGCCGTGTGTGTTTAGCTTAACGACGCATGCAACGATTTAATAGATTTTTATAGTGCGCGGAGTAATCACTTGTTATTTCGCTCGGAATTGAAGACGTTACGCTTAATGAATAATTCAGGTTTTGACAGTGCTGTTATCATGTTTATAGCCGCTCGTGAAATATAGAGCGGTGGATGAAATTTATTGTTCGTTTCTTCGAATTTGATGAATGATTGAAATAACATTATTTATTAACGTCAGCCGAATAGTAAACAACTAACCAAGTGTTTATTGCCGCAAATAAAATGAATTTTCGACCAATTACGAATCCGCGTATAAAAATCAATTCTTCGAATGGAAAATTGTCGAAACTACACGTCCGCGCAAATAATTAACTTCAATTAATCTCGCTTATTCAATCCCCGAGAAAGAAAAAAATTCAATCTCTCCCTCGGAGAAAATATTTCCTCCGAAAAGTTCAGAATCAATCACTCCGAGCAATAACGAGCCCGTCAAGCACTCCTTCGACTCGATCCCACCCTTCGGAGATTTTTCCAGCCTAACCCAAAAGCGCCACCGGTTTTCGTCCGGCCAGTATAGAGCAGCCAACCCTTCCGCCGGCTAGTCGCTTTCCTCCCCCAGTTCCTTTTCCGCGCGCGTCTGCAGCAGACGCGTGTGTAGGTGTAGCCCCGGAGGCAAGACTGCCACCACCACCCCCCCCC
>UCOL01001329.1:0-38868 GCA_900474335.1 Ormyrus nitidulus
ATTCACCTAGTTTAAACCCCGTTTTATTATTATTATTAATTAATTATAGTATAAATTATATAATTTTTTGATACTCCGTGCGATAGGTGCTCTTGCGTTCGCAAGCGTGAGAAAAAGTGGCACTTGTCAATCAGAGTATCAAAAAATAATGTTCGATATATACATAACAAAAATGATCCTTACAGGAGTTTAATGTAAAAAGATGTATAGGGATCAACTACCCACAGTCTGAACTCTCACGGGAAGTTCTGTTAAATTGCAAAAATATAAAAAAATTAAGCACTTTTTTTATTTTATTTTTGCAGCGTCTTTCTAGCGTCGCCCTCCGGCACGTACCCTGTTTCCTGTACCCATCGATTTCTAGAAGCACTTTTGTATCGTCGCACATGGATTAATTGAAAAATCTGTAAACGCATCGCGTTTAGATTGAAAAAATTTCAAGTGCTAAAAAAACAGCGGTTGCAACTGTCATTGATCAACTTTATAACCCGAAGATCTCTGATTCATTGCTCGCTTTTCTTTTTTTCTTCGCATCTTTTCCTGTCCGGAACCGGCAATTTTACTATGATATGCAGTCTCTCTCCATTTCTCGCATTTGATGTCTGATGTTTGCTGGCAGTTCGATTAAAAATCTGAATGAATCTCAGCTATTGGAGATATGAGGTAAAAAGTACTGATGGGACGCTGAGAATGGAAAAAACATTCCAGTTACATTCATATTTCTCGAGTAATCTTTTTTTATTAATCAATCGCAGAACAATTCAAAGAAGAAATTATTGAATTTTTTATCGTCGCTTCTATTCGAAAAGAAAATAATAATTGTTTGCAAATTTTGATTAAACGTAGCGCAGTTACTATAGTTACTGCGCTACATTTAATCAAAATTTGCCAAAAATTATTATTTTTTAAAACATTTTTCCTCACATCCTGAATCTTATTGTAATTATGTTCAGTTCAACCGCATTCCCTTCAATCAAACTAAAGTTAAAAACGAATTTCGAAATACCTCCTGTCTAAATAGGATATAATAAGACTCGAATTCGACAAAGGAATTTCATATCGCTCTTAGCGCAGCGGTCCTCATTGCGACCCGTATAAATCCAACTTACGAGCGTGTCGGTTACACAGACGATCAAGTTACATCCAGAGGTGCTTGATATATAAGCAGGATCCTCTAATGCGGACTCGACAGTCGTTAAACCAAGCTACGACGTCGTTGAAATGAAAGGAAAGCTGCGAGGCTCGGCCTGGGTGAGAATAACCCGAGAATCTGCGCGCGACGGACAAATCTATTGTTCCTTTTGAATATTCAACAATCCTGCTGCCTGACGTTCTTGTCTAATTGTACGTTTCGGAATCGCTCTGCCAATTGGAAAAAGTATTGGATTTTCGTCCTCCTAATTATTTCAATATTTCGTAGCTTTTTTATTATAAGAATTTTCTGTTCAAAGGATAGTCGCATTATAAGTATTCAATCTCCAATTTCGTTTTAAAATAATGATTGTATGATGTCAAACGCTTTCGCACTTGACCTTATTTAACAACTAAGTACTACGCAGAAATTTGCAAATTCCTGTGGTCAGTCTTTGACATGTGAGAGTAATTCTGGGGATATATAATTAAGAGCGTAAGCTAAATGAATAACATAAATTCCATAAATGAAAACTTATTGTGAAGTAAAGAAAAAATGAAAAGGTTTTACTGACTTTTTCAACATCTGTAATTATTTTATTCAACTCAACCTTTAGTGTAAGAATTCCCTTTTTAATCTGGACTAAATTAGTTTACAATAACTTTATCAGATATGTCTAATAACTTTTCTCGATGTAACTACACTATATACATAATATTCTAACTATATAACATATATCATTGCGCTCTTTCTTAAACTGCTTCAACTCTAAAAAAAAAATTGCTTTTGCATTGATAAAAAACCTCCACTAATACTTACCTCTCCGGCTTGCCTGTTTCAGATGTTCAGTGACTAACCCACAAGCAAAACAAAACATATATTTCCTTATTGAATTAGTGCGAGTAATATGTCTTCGTTAAGAAGGCCTCACCACCGTCTCAAGAGCTGAACAAAAACGATAAAGAGGACAAACAAATATCAACGGTAAGTTGAGCAGAGAATGTCTGGGATACTAGCTTGTTAAAAGAAATAAAACAAAAAGTTTCGATGAGAAATGGCGGAGGCGTGATGAAGTAGGATACAACATGAAAACTCGGTCGGCACAGAAGCGTTAATGAAAAGCAAATTCCTTAGAAACTTCTTAACTAAATTATGGAAAAGAAAATGTAAGGCTGATTTATGAATGGTAGATCTATGAAGGATTAATATCTTTTTAAATTATAATGATATAACAGAAACGTTACAGAGATAAAAAAATTTATTTAATCTTGGAATAAAATGAGACTTTACTTTAATCATTAGCAATACAATGTAAAGTACGTGGTACTGGGACAATTGTCAGTTGCACAGATTTTCAGTGGTTTTTTTTTAAATTTTTTACTAGACTAAAAATTAGAAAAAAACTAGACTAGAATTAGAAAAAAAGTTGCTGCTCATAAATAATTAAATTAAAGAAAAATCGAACCGACAGTTTTACTTGTTCGAAGTACTTGGACGCGTTTCGGATAGCAACAAATAGACTTTAGCCAAAGGAAAACCCATTCTGTTCCAAGCTCCAGCAGCCAAGTTGAGAAGGGGCCGATCGGGGCAGCTCGTTAGCTTAGCCAGCAGCGACCGGAAGCCAGCCTACCTCCAGCAGCCCAGTCGAAGTCGGTTTGTTGTCCGCCGGGGGCGGCGGAGGCGGCGCTGGGCCCGCATATCGGCGCCGCGACGGTCGCGGGCCTCCTGCCGCCGTACGGAGCGCGGCCTCCTGCCTCAGCACCATCAGCTCCTCGGTCGCGGGGAGTGCGGGGGGCTGCGGCCCCGTTGTGGGCCTCCCCTCCTACAAGAAGCGCCAAGGTGAACATAAGTACCTTCGTTTAGACACTCGGAACCTGCGTTTTTATGTTATTTTTTTATGTTTTTTTTTTCTTTCCATTTGGCGAAATGGCAGCTGATGTTCTCTCTAGCCGTTATCCTTTTGTTGGTTTTGTCGTTGTCTGAACCGAGGCACTGTTAGGTGCGGATTATAATTGGCTTTCGAAAGATTTTCTTGGTTTTTGTGGCGTCGAGCGTTTTGGCTTCATTAATTGCACTTTTGTAAATAATCACTTGCCAGTTTGAAGCCTCGGACGATTTAAATACCAAATGTTAATATCTTTTTAGGTTTCTGCGTTTATGCGTTTTATTTAAAAGCTAAGAAAGACTTGACTAAAGAGACGAAACTGATTGACAAATCTGTAACTTCTAGAAAAGTGAGGATACCGTAGTGAGATGTCTTGGGCAGGTGGTACTGGGGCATCTGGGTCCACTTTCAAACTTCGTCACAGTAAGTTTAAATACAAAACAAAAGTCAAAAACAAGTTCTGAAGTACAGTTTTAATATAAACATTCAAATCAAAGTGTTTAGTGTATCAGAGTATTGTGTTGTATCTTTACTTATAGAAAAGTGTGGTGAATTTTTAGAAATAATAAATAAGGTAGAGACAAAAGTATTTTGAAATATTTGGTATTACAGTATATAACAATTCCACGTAACTATCGTAAATTGAATTGTGATAAAACAGCTACGCTTGGTAAATCTCAGTACCTAGGCGTAATTGGTTGATTTTCTCCAAACTAACAACTTTCCATCTTAACAGTGCCCCAGATCAGAGTACATTGGAAAATATGGCTTAATTACATTAACAGTTACTAAAAGTTCAGTGAACTGGGAATAATGACGTAGTTTTGTATTTAGAAACAAAAGACTGTTACACTAAACTACTAATTCTTTCTTTATACTTTATTACGATTTCGAATTATTTATTCAATCACTAAGAGCAAACGAATGAATTTATTGTCTCATACTAATCTTTCCTGGCAAAAACAAGTGACTTTGAATTAAGAAATCTTCACGAAACTGCACTCAAAATTCCTAGTTTACTATTTTGCCTTAGTATGCAATTTTAATGTATTGTGCACATGTCATGGCAATGCCTGTTTGTAAATAATGTACATTTTCTTTAAGGTTAATTACGCATTTATTTTTTTTAAGCATGTTCTCTGGTGATTTAACTTTTTTACTTACCCTAGTAGAAAAATTACTATTTCAAAATTCTGCAAATTTAATGAAACTAATACGTTTTGTAAAGGATGATTTTTCTACGTGGGTACTTAAAATTTTTACGACTTTTTGCTAAAATTTTTTCTTGTTACATTTTTTTTTAATAAATATTTAATATATAAAATTAATTATTTTGAATTTATGCTGTTATGTATTTATAAGTTTTACAAGAATTTACATTTGCTTAATACGAAATCACCAGAGATTCTAATTTTTTTATCAAACATAAATTCTTGAGAGTCGATCGAATTATATTTTTTGGATGCAAGTACTAATATTCAGAAATACCTTTATGTAATTAATTATATAAAAAATATTATAATCTATCTTTTGACAGAACACGAATGAATATTACTGCTTTCATCTTATTCGTATTTTTCCATCAAATTAAAATTTTTTTCACACTAAAAATAGCTTCAAATTTAAGTTGGTAATACTATATTTTTTCGTTAAAGTACTATACTAAAGATATATTAATTTACTGTAATTAGTGGTGTAGTAAATTATCAAATCAAAATATATTTCTTATTAAATAATACTTGATGATTTTTAAAGTTCATGTTGCATACAAGCAATACCGAGGGTCATAAGAACCCTTTTAGACGCACTATTGTGAAGAGACCAAGGCATAGTGAACCTGTACAAAAAACAAACGGTAAACTTGTCTAACTTTAGCCTTAACGGGAAAAGCAAAACTCGTGGATGTTCTATAAAAATTCATTGTTCATTATTATTGAAGCTATCATTTATCGATCTCTTGTATACTTTTACGTTATATGTCAATTTTGATAACAATTGTGGCTTTAAGTGTTTTACCGATAAAGTCAAGATTCTCTTAAATTTTTAAGAAAGCTACTCCTAGGATGCAATAACGTTAGTGCATAATGTATTGCTAGTTGGATTGAAAATTAATAACTCTCCCAACTCCCAATAAAACACCTTATGAGACCCTTCCTTTACACTTGGATCATTCACTAGTTTTTCATTTCTCCCTAAAAGTAGAAACTGAACGAAGGGTTCGGAATTTAAGTAAGTTTATTTATTATTTGGGATTAGGAGTTTGGTAATTATAGATTTTTTAACTTAGTAATCGTATACTTGTAATTCCAATAATTGTACAATGTGTAAATTAAATTAGCATTCTATTTTAAAATCGATGTAACATATATTGTAATTAAACTGTTAGAAACAGTATTTAGCGTAGTCATAATTGTCAAATAAAATAAAGTAATATGAAAATCGAAAAACACGTATAAAATGAAAAGAATTAAACAATTTTGAAAAATTGATCTTGATAAAAAATGTAACCTAACAATTTTTATCTTTTGTATTTCAACTATAAATGTAATAGCAGCAAATTAGATAATTTTCAACGTCACTTAAAAATATCGAACAAAAAGCTATTATATTTTTATATTACGTACATATCAAACAATCCAATAAACTCTCTAGGATTTACTTATAAAGTTTCTCCGTACTTATAAAGTATGGACAAGGAGAGTCTCATATGCTGATAACGAATATATCATAAAGTTACAAGAAAATCTGTGATCCGAACGTACGAGGCTCTGTTTTCAAGTATAAATTAATTGAACTTATTAACCATGCTTATATATATATAATAATTAAAAAGAGGCAAAAAAGTTTTCTCAACCGCTAGTCTTTTTATAATAGCACTTTCTAATACAATAACCACACTAGGCGTCATGCAGATTTTCGCATGCATCACCTCTCTAAATCTTCACTAAAAAATATATTGAAAGCACGAAGGTCACCTCCACGGAAATGCGAGGCCCGGGTTTTCTCTCTCTCAGCACTCGACTCGCGTGCATATACATATAGTCCTGCTTGAATTCCGAACCCTGCCGGCCGGCTTTCCCCGTCCCTTTGCTCTGTCTAACACGTGACCGCGTTTGGGAGTACAGGTAGCGGTGGATCATGGGGCCGAGGCGGTCGTGGTCGGGGCGGCCGGGGCCGCGGGGGCGCCGGTGGCGGGGGGAATCTCCTGGCCGGTTCCGGCGGCGTCGCCCCCGCGGCCCTGCAGGCGAGTCAGTACCCGGCGGGCCTGCCGCCGGGCGTCGAGGTCGTCAACATCCTCGGTAACCGGAACCAGGTCGGCACCCTCACCGGCGTCGGACCGCCGCCCGGCGCCTCCGACAACGAGGCCGGCACCGACGAGGAGGAGGCGGAGATGAAGAGGCCGCCCAAGCCGCTCTACAGGAGGCTCATCAACTACGTCAGGCAGGCCTGGACCGGGGTCAAGTTCGCTCTAGGTGAGATTTATCATTGATTCTAACGTAGTTTTGGGGGGAGAGACGACGGGAGATCCTGCTTAACGCTCGACAAAATTTCCTTTTGAGGTATTGCAACGATACTTATCTACACTGATGAGTTATTTTTTTTGCTTTTGGAAATTTTCTTCAGCGTTTCTTTAGTATAATACACTAACACAAATATCTTGGAGTGAATTCAGTCACTCTAAGAATCATTTTCAATGTGCTTTTAATATAAAAAATAAGAATATTATGTGATAGATAATTAATTACTTAAACACAAAGGGCTTGTGTTTCATCTTACGTTGAGTACCAGTGACATAATTATTTTCAGAGAAGATAGTACTAACTATTTTTTTGAAGGTCAATTTAATACTGTATTTTTTTTCTACTCTAACCGTAGGTGATGGTCAGGCTTCACTGTTCGCCTTTCTAAAAGCCAAGACAAGTTATGTCCAAACACTAACATAACATTTTTAAACTGAACACTGCCTTAGAGTAATGTGCGCAATACACCCGAATAGTTTGTAGTTTTTTAATTGGGTGATATTTCACTCTGAGAAATTTGAGTAACATAGAGCACATACATGCAATTCTTCATATTATTTTTGGTGGTTTGAAAACTTTATTTCGAGTGATTTGCTTGAGTATACAAACTGCACAAATGTACAACATTGACTTCTTTTATTCTTACACTGTACCCTTTGCTAGAAAACCCGAGCATAACAATAGTTATGAAAGAATCCTTAGTGTCATTTAGTGTTTTGTCTTGAATATGTAAGTGTGAAATTTCTATGTATAATGTACATAATTTGTTCTAATTTTAAACAATTACGAAATTAGCACAAAATTTCATCTCTGGTTTAAAGACAACAAACGTGCACATGCAAATATAGACCATAAATTGTATATATTTTGTAATATAAAATTTTACAGGCTTTAATGAAAAATGTCATAAAATTATACTATTATATTATGTCCTTGCAACTTTGTCGAAAAAAAAGAAAAATACCCTCTTATTTATGATTACAAAATTAAACTTCGTTAAAGAATGTTAATATAGCTTATTGCAAATCTAAATTTTTCTAAATCACTAAAAAAATAATATTTAGAATGACATGTGTGTGCGCATTTTTAACAATAATTATTCAGAAATAATAGTTAAGATTGTTTTCACCTTTGATGTCTAATCTAAACTAACCCTTGCTGTCCGACGCTCAGCTGACATGATGTGCGACCTAGGTATTATTTAATCCGCCATTGCTTTTTTTGATCTCCTAATGCCTGATGTACTATCATTTTATCCACTTTTACTTATTACCTGCAAGGAAGATCGGACACTGTTCCTTAAAATATATATATTTAATGTTATGCAAATTTATAATTTATTCATACTATATAAAATTAAATATTTATCAGTGTCCGCTTTTTCCTTTTTTAGTTAGTTTCGCCTTAAAATGAAGTTATTTCTGTTCTGTACAAAAAATATTATTAATATATTTTAATTGATTCATTCTTTTTCTCACTCTTCTGTAAATAAGCAATTTTTCTCATTTAACATTTTAAAATCAAAATTTGTATTCTCGCATAATTACAATGATTTATTGGAATGCGTAACTTGAATAATAGAATTTTACGTAGCCTAAAATAATTCTAGTATATGATGACAAAAACTGAATTAAAATTTTTAGGCGTTTTTTAATTAATTGTTAAATATTTTTTAAAAATTATACTCATATTTTTCATTTATTTTAGATTTTAAATATCTTATAAATTAGTTTTTTCAATACCCTATACCATAAATCATTACATAATTTCATATATTTTATTAGAGAGTCTATTTATTTAGAATTTCTTTAGGTTGTTTCGTTCCATAGTTTTCATAAATTACATTCAGATTAATTTAGAGTAGCATTTATCCTATATATTCTATTAGTTTAAAATAAACTGATTATAATATAATAGACAAAATTTATTTTAAGCATTAAAATAAAATAATTTCTTAAACAATTATTCAAAATGTCAAATAGACATTATTTTCATGTTGAATTTCATAGTAATATTCCCTTTCCCCGTCTATGATAACCACCCCACATTAGTATTATTTTACTTCAAAATATGGGAAATAAACCCTTCAAACACAA
Source organism: Ormyrus nitidulus (assembly GCA_900474335.1). Lineage (NCBI taxonomy): Eukaryota > Metazoa > Arthropoda > Insecta > Hymenoptera > Ormyridae > Ormyrus > Ormyrus nitidulus. The sequence continues at coordinate 8,635 of UCOL01001329.1, forward strand.
GTTTAATTTTAAGTATGATAAATTTGATAAAACTAAAGTAGTTTTTATGAAAGTTGAAATTTTACTCACCACACTACTGGATTAAAAAAATTGTCTAATTTTTTTTGGTAAAAATAAATCAATGACGTAATTCTAAAGCAAATAAAAAAAAAAAAACAAGAAAATGCTGAAAAAATTTATTTGTCAACGGCTCTGTAACGTAAATTTTCCGTGAAATCATTGTTGGTATACAGACAGCAAAAAAACACATAAAATAAAGAATCAGAGCCCACTATATGGGCACGCATATTTTTTCTACAAATCATTTAAAAATGAAAAGCTCTGAGTTTGCATCCACACATACATCTCCATCCAGTTAACCCGCGTTTCTCTCTCTCTCTCTCTCTCTCTCTCTCTCTCTCCCTCTCTCTCCCTCTGACTTTCTCCCTCCCTATATTTCCGTCAAATAAAAACAAAAAAGGAAAGCAAGCTATAAAGCTCGAGGGACGCGAACGACGAGCGAAGCCGCGAAGAGAAATGGCGTAGAAAAGGAAAAAGCATAGAAAAGGGGGTAAAAAAGGCTCTCGACTGGGTTCCGGGTCAGCGCTTACTCTTCATGAAAAGAGGAAAAGAGCTTTGCCTCGCGGCTTTGAGATCAATGCGCATCGTTTGGCGACTAATATTGTCTAGTGGTATCATTAGCGTGAGCCCAGTTCTTTTTCTAATTTCTTCAAAAGCGCAATATCGGTGGCTGAAATTAAAGTCAAACTATCGGAGCGCAATGAGGATATTTACTCAAATGAATTTTAAGCGCACTTTCAATTTTTTGGTTTATGTACTTATGTTTTTCAAAAAAATGTTTAAATACCTTTTTTACTTTTTAAATACCCTTGTTATTGAAGAGGAATGACTTATTTTTACTTGTTATACCGTATTTTCACGCGTATTATTTATCTTGCATTAGCAAACGTTTGCCTTCCACTCGAAAAAATTTGCAACGCATCGACGAGGATCTTTGGTAATCATATAACAGAGTGTACAAATGTAAGGTTTATGACCCACATTGTTTCTTCCTTATTTTATAAAATTGAAAAAATATTGCTTCTCTTTGTTTATACACTAAATTACATATTTACAAGGTCAGTATAAATATATAAACGGCGGTCGCGAGATATTTAAATTTGCATATAATTTTGCAAAAGTTTGTACATATGTAAAAATATGCACATTTTCTTGCTAAAGAGCTTGTTACTTCAAAAAGCTTTTTAAATTACGTGCATTCGCAACGTTAAAGTACACTTTGTCAGTTTAGTGAGAAAATTAAATACGACGCTGCTTGTTGTACAAGTTAATTAAAAACATAATTTTAACTTTAATGCCCCGTGAAGCATCGATTTCAAACGCAAAAATTCAACATTTAAAAATAAACAGTAAAAGGACACTTATTTCATCAAAAGCGCAGTCAATTCCTTCGTTCCTCCCAAAACAAGCCCCGAACTGGCTCGTAATCGAAAAAGTGGGTCCTCAGCGTAGCATAAAATTGGAAACGCGCTACGCTGTCTTTTACACCCAGTTTCGCGAGTGACGCTGCTTTCGCAAAGCTCTGTGTATCGCAAAATCTTTGTCGCTTAGTATTCAAACAGGCGAAATCCCCTGAGCGCAGGAAATTGTGAAAGACTTTCAGCGAATATCTCGACTCGTTTTCCATGTCTTTTTCCCGTCCGAACATAAAGCTGGATACATTGAAGACTACTCGCTTTTTCAATACAGCCCTTGTTTATCTTTAGCTTTGTGCGCTGAAAAAATTTAAATGGAGGCAAGATATATCAAATCTCTCAAAGGTTTTTGTTTTTGCGTAGAGCTTTGCTTCAAAAACAGAAATGTAAGGATGGTTGTTTCCTTTTTATGAACGATTATTAGTGAAGTCTCGTGATTGATGAAATATTCTTGAAAATAAAATGTAATGTTAAAAATAAAATCGACGAAAGACTAAAAAGGTAAATGCTATTTTCATAATTAAACCATAAAGCTGACGGAGTGAAACTAACTATTGGATTCTTGTATTTTGTGAAAAAAAATTTTACATCAAATATTGATTAAAAGTGGGGTACAGGACGTGACGTGTTAGTTAAAATCTAACGCAAAATTTTAACGATCAGTTTATAACATAAAGTTACAGTCAATAATAAAATTAGACGATTAAAAATTAAAATATTCAACTATTTAACGAGATTTTTTACAAGCAACAGCTCCATTTCTAAGGAATAAAAAAACATTTACTTGAAAAAAGATGGAAGTATTAGCACATCAGTGTATGAGAATTTTGTTACAAAAACGAATAGCAAAGCTACTCTTCTAAAAAAGAAGAACGAAACTACTCTTTTTAAGCAAATGTGTGCAGTAAATATAATGCAGAAACGAGTGCAGTCATTCAAACAATGTAGCAAAGAGAAAACAAAAACGGAAATAACTTAAACTAAAATATAGGAACAGTTTTTGCTGCTACTCCAACTTGATTCTACACGGAAATCGCTTTAATACTCCGAATTTCTATGTACATTAAGAGCATAAGCAGTTTTATGAAAGCAAGAAGATAAATTTGACAAGTACAAATTTTTATTTTATATAATATAATTCTTTATTATCATTTGACTGATTACTACAGTACAACCTAACAGAAAATTTACTATCATAATTTTATTTACTATTTGTTTCACTAAAATATTTTAAATAACGATTTTCAATAAAAATTTTAATGAATGTTTAAACATGCAAATGAAATACTTAACAATACTAATAAATCCTTTGGATAAGACTATCCATAAATATATTTAAAGATAAAAATCAATGCGATACAATTCTTCGCAAATGAATAAAGATGGTTCTCCTTTACGACATAAATCTGAAAGAAGTACATATATTTATGCCGAATACAATCCTTAAATATTTTATCGGGGGGTTTAGAAAAATGTATTCAAGACGACAGCCCAGATAAGGCGAAAAAAAATGGTCGACGTCCTATTAAAGACTCCCGCAGCGCGGAGGGTGAAACACATTATTCGAAATACAGCCTCGTGCGAGAATGTCGGCTTCCGTAATTTACGTATTTCGCACTCTAAATATTTTTATACCGTCAACATTTTGTGTACACCGAAGAATAATGTTCTGATAACTGTAATGGCTTAGTTTAATGATATGTAAACAGCGCCGCAGCAGGGTTTTACGCGCGCCCAGTTCTCGGATTTGAACACTTGTTAGCGCAAATGGTTTTGTTCGTTTGTTTTTGATTTTAAATAAATCACAGCCCGGAGATTAAAATCTTTCAACCTTCGAAGGAAAGCTGCAAACTGAAAAAAACTTGTATTTACTTTTCTCAGTTTATCCATAAACGATCGATACGACTAGTATAATAATTACTACACAAAAAAATTAACAGCAGGACCGAAACATGAACTATATAGTAATCCACAATCAGTCTTAAAATTTTGCATTCCTGTAATGAAAGAAACAACGCGACTCCTGTCCAAAGGCTCTTCGCGATTACCCCGAGTGGCTCTGAGCCCCACGAGCCCTATTCCTCGATCGTCAGTCTCCCCGAGGGAAATAAAGGTCCCGCGGTTCGTTCATTCCTTGAAAACGCAATGTGTACATAAAGCAGAGGACCGCTGCTCCCTACGACTTATTTTCCAAGCCTGCATGGCGCGAATGCCGATGGCTACGAGAATTATCATTTTTCCAGCGCGAGAGGGACTTTAAGTGCCTCCTGAGTTGCGCACGTGGAAGTTTCATTGGGGTTAAATGATTTTACAACGAGGTTTCAACACCGCTGGGATAACAGTTTGAAATTTCGAAATAACAATTGCATGAGATTGAGAGAATTATTCTTGTTCTTGATCAGATTCGTGAACTGTCATGAGGTGTTCATTGATCAACTGTAATAAAAAAGAAGAATGATAATGGTGATTGCGGTGAATAAACGTAAATGAAACTTCATAAAAGAATTCAATAAATTACTTTTTACCTTTTCATTAGCTTTTATATTTTGCAAATTTTCTTTTCTGTCTCGATTGAAAAATCCTAATTTGTAAAGTAATAACGACAATAGCGCCAGTAACATGATCCCAAATAATACTGACACAACTATGATCCAGATCTCGACTTTATGAGACTCACTATGATTAAAAATTGTTGTAGCAATTTGTTTAAAATGTGGTCTGCTATCTTAACAATTTAAAATTCGGTTGAATTATTTCTACTTGTCATAAAAAAAATAATATCTTTTCCTCTAGTTGCTTCGACTAAAAAAGAAATTATATCGCTCCTTTTTAAATTTAGAAAACATCAATTGCTATACGTTGATCCTTTATTTTAAATTTACCTACCAGTAGCGCTTGATAGCTGGAAAGTGATTAATATGGACAATTTAACGACTGATTGAGCTTTTCTGAGCGGACCAAGTTTACAGTGCAGCGTTTGACAAGTGACATCGGTATTCGAGCAATTGACATAAAACGTACGATTATCCGGTGGAATAACAGTCGAATCATTTGCTTCATAAAAAGAATTTTGAAATGTATCAATCGCGAAATTTTCATTTTTTATGTGCTCGCAATCGCACCGCCGACCGTCTATGAAACTTTCTATCTGGTTTATTTTAGTAATCGTATTATTTTTCCAATGCGTTGGTACATTCACAGCAATAGCGACTTCCTTTATTGGTGTAAATCCAAATTTTAGTATCTCGTAAATGTGGTGGAATTTGATTTTTTTTAAACGAGGATCAGATACGTCTTTTTCAGAGTACCAAAGTAACGTTCCACTTAATCGTCTGCAAAATTACAATTTTGATGTTGAAAAGTGTAAATATGTTTAAAATTTCTACATACTTACCCAAGCATAGCAATGTCAGCGTCGATATTGTAATTAATTTTCAGTGATGCATCGTTGTACGATAAATCTTCCAACTGACTTATTGTAGCTGCTATTACTCTGATTTCTGTAGAGTTGGAAGTATATTCCACTGCGTTCAGATCCAATTCCAAAGTCAAAGAATTCTAGAATGTGAATAAAATAAAAACTTTAACTAATAGCTTTGAAGTATTATGTTATACTTACATTAAGTCGAAGCGGATTCCCAATACCACAAATGACCAGAATGGTTTGATTTACTTCGGATTGTTGGTTGCATTCTGGCGGCATTCTAGCAAGTGCAATCGGCTGTGGTATGTAAATGTGTACTTGAGTTCTGTACGCAAGTTCTCCCCTATTTTCAACAACGACTGTAAGGTTCACATTTGAACTTGATCCGATAACATAACTATTCTGGCTCAAACCACTTGTTACGTTTACGCGTAAATCGGAGATACATAAGTTATCGCTGCCACAATCAAGAAAAAATTTTAGTTTTAAATATGCTGCTTTTGACCGTGAAGGATTGAGCACAGGACATTTTATACATGAAGGTTCCTCTTCGATACTTACATTACCTGTAATTTCTATTGGATCCAGTATATTTTGAATATTTTCCTGAAAATATTAAGTGATCACTGTTACTTTGATTCTATTAAATATCGGACTAAAATGTACAAAAAATATTACTATCAACAGCAAATTCACAGGAATGCACTTGAGTTCCTTTTTGTTTAAAGGAGTTACCAAAGTATACATATTATTATTCACAAAACCAGTTTGATTCACTATAGCACGTTTATGAAATTCATCAATACCCAACGTCAACGAAACTCCTGAAAAGCAAAAAATCTTATAATATAATAACCAAGTAGTGCAGAATAAAAAAAGAACATCCTAAAAGTACTCACTAATAAAATCAGGCCCGAAAGCCCCATCGTACGAGACGCAAGCTTCCACGCCGAACTCGCTGGTATCCGTTTTAAGCGTAAAATTATGCAGGCGCGAAAGTGCCATGTCCAAAGTCACAACAGGTCGACTCATCAGCAGCACAGCGTGGCCAGATAGATAAGCGCCGACGGCGACGTCGGCGTAACGATTGCCGTCCAGGTCGCGCGGCTCCGAAATCGATATCCCAAAACCTCGGAGAGGCTCGGACATTTTGGCGGCTGCGATGCGCTGCGACAGAACCAATCGTCCATCAGCAGCGCCGTTCAGCACGTAAACGGCACCGCGACCACTGTCCGCGTAGGGCGCCCCTACAGCTACGTCGAACCAGCCGTCGTAATCAAGATCGCCTAAGCAAGTGATCGTCGTGCCGAAGCGGCCGTTTACCTGCGTACCGCAGATGCGTCGCAAGCCAAAGTCGGTCTACAATTTTAGAGTTCATTCGCACCGTAAGAATGTAGTATGCGAAGGTATATGAAAAGTTACTGGTTTTAGTGAACAGATTTAAGATTTTTAATACGTAATTCACGAGTGCCTGAGATTGATGAAAATTTGAATATTTTAGACGAAATCGATGATATTTACTTGATTTTTTGAAGAGTACACGTAAACGCATCCTTCGTCGCCTTTGTCAGACCACAGTGGAGCTCCAACGATTAAATCATCTCTTCCATCGTTATTTATATCGCAAGATGCCAAGCTAGAGCCGAAGTATGCGCCCATCTGCTCTCCTGACAATATGGTTTTGAAGACTAAACTGTTGTCTTTGCCGAGTCGAATTTTAAATATTACAACCTGGCCAAATATATTGGAACCCCTTGGGACTCCAGCGGCATATAATCTTTCTCTTCGATTGTGAAAATAACCTGATGTAACCGAATAACCTGAAATTAATTAAAAAATGTTCAATTAGAAATATGTAACTTAAAAACAAAATATTTTCATTTTTTTATGCCGAAAGTTTATTGATCAACATTTTCAAAACTGCATGCTATTTTAATTAATTCTTTTATCATACTTCGGTTTTGCTGAAAAATGTAAACATGATTTTATATTAAATTTACTTACCAAAATATTTCTCGTAAAAATCAGTCTTATTAAAAATAATAAGCTCGTCTTTGGTGATAAGCATACAGTTTTCATTGCCAGGGGCACCGATAATAACGTCAGCGCTCTCGGATATCAAATATGCAGAAAATCCATACATAAAGTGGTCCCTGTCGGAACTTCTTTCCATTGGAAAATATTGATGCCCCTTGTAAGATCCATCGTCTTGAATAATTATATAATAACTCGCTCCCTCTAAGGCAGTATACTTTCTAAAGTTTTTAAAATAATTTAAAAGAGATCTCTTCCACTTAGGTGCAGTGATCTGAATTTAAAGTAAACATCTTAATTTTAGTTGAGAACTTGAATTGTGCATTAAACAATTTAATCTTACAAAAATTTTGCTTGACGTCGGGTTCTCCACTTGGATAACAGCTCCGAACCAAGCGTTTTCTCTTGAAGGAACTGCTTTTTCATCTATAACTGCCTCACTACAAATGACGGACTTGTTCTCGAATCGAATCGAACAAAAATAGACAACGCCAGGCTCAACGACGGTTTTGAGATTAGAGCTGATCGCGTTGGCCCGCGGAGCTCCCACGAGTACCTGGCGAATCTTTTTACCTGGAGGATAAAGTGCCGTGGAAAAGCCAAAGTAGCTTTTGCGAGAACTCGCAGGATCCTTGACGAAATAGGCATTTCGCACGTCGAGGTTGTAAGCCAGGATGTGGCTCAAAAATAGTAATAAAAAAAATGGCTGGAGCGATATTGAGGCGATGAAATTTATAGGTGTTTAGTAATTCAATATCGGAACGTGAATGGAGAAGAAGAAAAATTAATGCGCTAAATATAATTGATAAGTGAACCGGATGAGGTTTGCAGACTCAACCAGTAAAAATTAAACAGAAAGAAGGAAATTAGTTTATTTTTGGACTCGGTTCGAATGCGGTTGTCTTACGACAGGCTGCACTCTTGAAACTTCTTTTCAAAAAACTACATCTTAATAAAAAATTAAATAAACAGAAATAGTATGTAATTTAAAATAAACAGAAGTTATGATTAAACAGAACAACTATCAGGCGAAAACAATTTTATTAACAATACAATAACATTTAAATCTATTTCGTGTTTACTTGAGTTAAAAAAAGTTATTTCAATTTAAAAAAAAAAAATTAAGCTAACCGTAGTAATACGTGATGATGTTAACAGTTAACCGTTTTTTTAATCGTTTGATATATTAGTGATGAAAAAGGTGATATACATGTACCTTTTGTACAATATGTTTTGATTATTTACATTGGCTTTTAATAACGTATCTGAAGATTTATTTTTTTATATACTGGCGAAAAATTTAAAGTAATTTTTTTAATTATAAAAATGATGTAAATAAATATACTATGACAAATACTTTGTTGAGCAGAAACGTAAAGCTCGAAAGTTAGACGACTTATGACCATTCAAAAATGCAAACCGAATGAATACAATGGTGCTTCTTGCCAGTGTGTAGATATTCCCAGAAACTTGATAAAAATTTACTGATTTGCTTATGCTAGAGGAAGAACATTTTTTAAATCACCGGAAATTCCATGAATATGTATGATTCACATGACTAAAATATAAACAATTACTAAACATATTTTTTTAAAATAATAATTCTTTTACTACTATAGTAACGTACAAATATTTTGTAAAGGAGTTTCGTAATAAAAATAGTAAAATATTTTTTCAAATTCAGTTGACATTATTGTATTAGACATTTTTTTCAAAACTGAATATAAATTATAAAATCCATCTTCATTGTACAAAATTTTCAACTATATTTAAATATAAAGTTGCACGTGGCACAAGATTTAAGGTAGAATTTGCTTTGATTACACGATCTTCTTCTTAAAAAATGTATATACTTAGCTTCTCTTCAACTTTCGAAATTGCATAACTCAAAATAAACTTTTTTCTTTTAGTATTCTAGCAAGTTTGACAAGTTTATAATTTAATAAATTATACATTGCCTAAACATTCTCTTAATTATATGAAACTCGCTTACGACAATAAATTCAAATTCGATATTAAGCAGACATAGCAATTTTATATATATAATGAGCACATTCGCATTTTTAAATGTCACAAATCTTAAGGTATTTTTCTCTTTTCTAACTATGCAAGTGGTTCGCTTGAGATTAGTCTTATTCTATCTTATCTTTTTCTATGGGACTATGGTGATTTTTTATATTTTTTAATTAAGATACAATAATTTTAATTAATATATAGAAGCATTTAAGTGATTCAAGGGTTAAACTCTTGAATAAGAGTATTAACTCTACTGTATTTTATTTGATTGTATTTGAATTTCTTATAGTGATTAAGTGAAAAATATTTATAAATAATAATAACTATACTATTAACAATATTTTCTTATTTGGTATTGTCCAATTAAAAAATAAGTTATTACTGTTTGGATGTATCAAATATTTAATAAAAAAAATTTGTTTTATGTAACCTTTAACTATCGACCTTTAATTGCATCCTTCCCAAAACCTTCACACTCTCATTCTCCTTTTCTTTCCTTGAATCCTTGCTGCAACTAGCAAAATTTTGAAAAGTAGTTACGCACCACGCTATATAAACCACTACAACCCAGTAAGATACGTCTTTGAAGAAAAACTAATGAAATCATTACAACTAGACGCTTTTTAATCCCTGCAAATAAAGTATAAATGAAACGTCACCATAGTCGCCTCCTTGATCTACATTCTTCCACTACGCCCTTCTCTACATCTACAAAGCAATCTTGACTTTCTCTCTTCCTCTCTCTCTCTCTCTCTCTCTTTCTCTGTACTATATCTTCCTCTTTTGGCGTACTCAAGCGCGCTGATCTGCACCTATCGTCGCCTCTGGCCTAATCTACCTCTCGTTCTGTGTCCTGCCGCAGATTCGGAATACGAGGAGGAGCAGACGCCGCGCTACAGGCCGGACTCGCTTAAGAGCCTGTGCCGGGCTACTCGCTTCACCGAGGCCGAGATGAAGCGCATCTACCGTGGATTCAAAGCCCAGTGCCCTACCGGAGTGGTGCGCGAGGACACCTTCAAGGTCATCTACTCGCAGTTCTTCCCGCAGGGAGGTGAGTAAACGCTTTGTTGAAATATTTACTTTCGTATGCTTTCGTTAAACAGTTCATTTTTCGCTGGAATAAGGGGAAGTGAAAATTTTATGTGCTTGGGACGGTCCTTTATCTTACAGAAGTAATACAGTTTAGTTCTTAAAATGAAATAAATTGAGCTAACTTTTTACCTATATTATTCGGTACCAGCTGTTATTCCCTTCTATAGTATATCCGAATAAAAACTTTTTGCATTTATTCAGTCTTAGCTCTTTTCTCGTCTACTGTAAGAGTTCTTTAACTTTACTTACGTGTTTTAAAGATATTTTAGTAATGTTTAATTTAAGATAACTTTTTGTATGGCCCACAGTTATTACAAATATAACGAAAATATAGGTTTTGTCTTAATTAAGGCACAAGAACGTTTCTATTACGTCAGCTTTTTAGCTTCTGTACATTTTAGGATCCTAATTTTATTTTTCTTTCTAAATTTTCCATAAAGGTATACTATATATGTAGCGTTATAAAATGAAAACTGAAAAATATAATAATAACAACGTACATAAACAAAATTTTTACACTTGAAAACACGATTTTTTTGCTATAAACAGCTCGAATCTTGTATAATATAACCAAGCTGGGTTTAAAGACACTATTATATACAGAAAAATGTTCTGCACTATTCACATTTTTCAGTCCCTTTACTAATACTCCATTAAATGTAAAATATCAAACATCGAGAAGCAGACAGTAAAATATCAGTACTTCGATAAATAATAACGTCAAGATTCAATCTCACCATTTCAATGGACCAAAAAAATATATTTTCTAATAAAAAAAAAATTCGCAAAGTAAGCAAAACAGCCAGGGAACGAAACAATAAGAACCACTACATAATTTAAAACAATTCTTCTTAACTGACCTGAAGCGAGAACAGAAGAGCCTTTTCCCACTTTATACACAGTATCACGCGCCCCGAGAAAATACCCAAACGTATGTGCATACACGAGGACACGCTCGAATTCATTATTTAATTAACGCCCGAGACGTGCGCAAGCGTAGGTGTCTAATCCGTTTAGGGTTTAGGCTGCTTTGTTTTCGCTGCTATACTTGGGATAAAGTAAGCGGGGCGGCATTGTTCTCTCCCTCGCGAGCTTACACCGTAAAGTTTAGCCGGTGACGCTCGAGAGAGTAACGCTGAAAAACGTCACTTCTCTCTGGCCAGTTCCTTATTTTTAGCTTCTTTTTCTTTTATCCTCGACGAATTTAGTCGAGAAAATTGGTAGGTTTATATTGCGTTTGTTCGCGGAGACTTTTCTTATTAATTTTTATAATATACTATATTTTACTACGGAATTATACTTAAAAACTTTTAAATATATTTATGCATTATTATTGCATGATTTTACGCGCAACGTTCAATTAATCATCCAAAACTCATATTCAAATCAACCAAGTACCAATGTCCAAAAGAGGCTCCCGCGTGTCCCCAAAAATCGGAAAATCTTGATTATCGTCAACACAACAATCCTCCTCTCGGCAGTTCTTTAAAAAAGAAGCACTCCAAAGGAACAAAAGGCTCGCAGCAAAGCCGACAAGTCGATCGGACCTCACGAGAACGTGTGTGAGCAGAGCGGAGCCGCAAACCAAGTCGAGCGCGCCTCGGACTGCGGCGGTTTTTCGGCAAATAAGCGCGGTCGTCCCCGCTGCCAACCTACGCCGTATGTCGGGACGAAAGCCGATTTCGCAGTTGCATGGACTATCGCAGTTTGCACGAATACACGGGGATTCGAGGGACTTGAGAATAGCGCCGGAATTGACCTCCCAGCGAGCGAGCTCCTTTGAATACTTCGGGTAATTTTGGTAGAGGGATGTTAAGAGAATATAGATTTTGGGTGATATTCTTATTTTTTTAAATGTTGTCAAAGAAGAAATGTTTATGCCGATGGTATTAAATATTATAAAAATAGGGGTTAAACTAATAAAACACATTGAGAAAGAAACGTCTGAATTCGATGACAGAACAAAGAAAAATCTCACTATTTTTCTATCCGACTGATCTTGGTAAAAGCTTGACTGAAAGCTCAGGACATAAATTTTAGGGAAACGGGGCGCACTCGGCTTTCATGTGTATACAAAATTAGTGATAATCATCAAACAAATACATACTTTATTCCTTCTCTAAAAGCGCAATACTTTCAGATGCAATTGCGCCGAATTTCTACCGCTCAATTTATCAGCGATTTCGAAAAACATGCATGCATGCACCGACCCTTTTAAGCCCCTTGCTACATCAAGCTTATGTAAATTGCGAGCTGAATTTGAATGGGGGCTTTGTTATCGAAATGCTAAAAGCTCAAATCATTCGAAATTCTTTGCCTCGAAAATCGCGAACAAGATTCTCGTGACCTACTTGTCAGAAATATCGAGTAACCCCGTCAAATATTAAATTAATTTTTGAGTATTTTATTAATTTTATTAAAAGTACCCGTTTAAGAACATAGTTTCCGCAATCGCAGAAAAGAAAGCTTCATTTATCAAGATGTAGAATTAATAAATCTACGACAAAAAGAACGTTTCCTAACGCGTGTCAAACGGAAACTCAACTAAAAAGTGAATACATCAGCGACAATCCATAAACGCAATCTTTTTCATGCAGCCGCGTCCGCGCGAATCTCTCTCTCTCTAGAATCCGTCATTTTCTTCCCTTTTAATTCGGGCTACCGAAATCCTCCGGGCGCTTCTCGCTTTATTGGATTTTTCCTCCCCATTCCTTGGCCTCTCCCTTCGTCAAATATTGGACTTCCGAGGGCTCACGTGCGCAGGGCGGCAAGCACGTGCGCTCCCGCTGGAATTTTACGCGCGCATCGATCGTCCCAGTCTCTCTCTCTCTCTCTCTCTCTCTCTCTCTCTCTCTCTCTCTCTCTCTCTCGGAAGCCAGCGGCAGCGTCGCGTCGCCTTTTTTGGGGAATTTATGAGCTCGCTCACGAAAATCACCGACGGGGAAAGAGCAGTGTTTACGAGGAGCGGCAGCCCTGACCCCTAAACTAGCCGAGGATGTAGGGCGTCGAAAACTGCGGGGGGGGGGGGAGGGAGAAGGATTCTCGGGGCACGGATTTTTTAAATAGTTAGCGAGGATTCGAGCCAGTGCATTGCCGAGGATTTAGCTTTTTACGCCCTTTGTACGACTCGCTGGACTGCTCGGGGAAGGAGGAGGAAAAATGAGGGCTCAGAGTATAAAGGATTCAATTAGCAAAGCTTTTCTCGGATCCGTGACTTTTATATAAATTGAAATATCAAAGGTAGATTTATTATTGCGACTTTTTTAAAAACTGTCCTTTTTTATTGGAATATAATGTTTTATTAAAATGTAAAATTATTTTATTTTACGGTATGAATTAGTTTTAATAAAGATATATCTATTATGTGCATGTAGCTTCAAAAAGAGAAACGAAAGCCTTTTGAACATTTTAAATCGTGAATAAAATTGCAACAGCAGTTATTTTATGCATAAATTTAGTTACTTTTTAACACATTTTAAAATAAATGTATAATCTTGTTAGGTATTGGTTTTTACCTAAAATCAACGACTTTTTATTGAAAAAAAACGGTTTGCTCCAAAAATATCGATCGAATCGACTATAAAATCGATACAAGGAGTAATATTAAATATAAATTTTTTAATGAAATTCTAAATTTTAATTATTTGAAATGAAAATCAAGTTTTTTTCAAAAATAATAATCTTGAATCTCTCATTTCTCTGGAAATCTCTTTCCAATAATGTATATTTAAATTAAACCATAAATACACATATGCATATGAATATTATATGACAGAACATACTAAAGCACTCGGATTAACGACGTAGATAGAATGAATTTTTTTAGCTACAAATAGTAGTCAACAATACGACCAATCTCGTTAAAAGAAATAAATATTATAATTTATTATTATTATTTCAAAATACAAAAAAATGTAATATCAAACCTATCCGTACCCCCTCCCCCCTCTCCTCGCGATCTGTTGAATTGCAACAAGAGCCAGAAGAAAATCTCCTGTAAATTAATACCCTCATATTCCTCCTCCATTAAAACTCACTCGCATGTTCCGCTTCTTTTCCGCTCAGCGCCTTTGTTCCCTCATCATTTCATGGGCAGCGAGTATTCTTTTGCTCTGCCACTGTAACTTAAAGGAACATGCAATTGCGTACTTTTCTGCACGTTGCTTCACCGGAAAACCCGGACGAACGCCTTTTCAGTGTTTTATCGAACATGAAGTTTGATGGGACTTTGGCTAAGTGCAGATTGCAGAAATAATACTGGCTTGTTTATTTATTCAGAGAGTATACCTATAGATTGAGTTTGTAAAATATTTCTGTTATAACTATTATCGAAGTAGTATAATCAAATATAAGTCAGTCTCTTCATACTTTCAAGTTCCTATTGGAAAATAAAAAATCAAATTAAGAAATTAAGAATTAAAAAATCGTATTAAATTAAAAAAAAATATATAAATGTAAAATTTATTTTAAATCATTTTGTAACATTTAATGAATCTTAAATAAAGCTCCTTTTTTTTCAACAGCTGTTTGTAATAACTTATAAAATTGCAATTATTTGTAAAAATACAATCATATAGATTTATTCCGACTGCTTGAAAATCAGATCCACGTCCAAATCAGCAAAATCGTACACAAGCCCCGCGCGACGACCGACATGAGGCAAGCTGCAAAGCTCCAATCCAGAAATCTGAATTGGAGACTCGTCTTACTTTCGAGACCCCCCGCAATGGCAGACTCATTTCACCTCGGGGACGTCTCGTCTTCCCTCTCACCGGGCGGTCCTCACTTTTCGCACGATATAAATCAGATGGTGCAATGCTCTTATTATGCTCTCTAATTAAGCTCGCGACGCCGGCTGCCGTTCGTAAATTATTCGGCTTAATTAGAAGCCTCCGCGTCTCTTATTTCCGAGACTCCTTTATTCCTTCCATCGCCTTTTTAGCGGCGCTGCAATTCGCTCCGCCTTTTTTTACCTCCGCTCGTTAAAATTTGTTCTTCGCGACGTTCGCCCGGTGAGCTTGATTCCGTGCCGCTCGCTTGAAATGACACTTTTGTCATTTTTTTTCTTTTACAAAAGCTTCGCTGACTTCAAAGGCTGGTGTACAAAGGCAGCTGCTGTTATAGTTAATTTAAAATTTGAAGCGTGCATCAATCTCGAGATAAAGAAGATGACGGAGATGACTCTGTCAATTTTTACGAAGTATAATCTAGTTTAGCTCGCTAAGGGGTCGTCGAGTACTTAAGTGAGTAATTCTCTAAGGAACACAGGATTCACGCTAATAGATACAAGACCTACTTTAATTTCATGGGATTCGCGGCGACATGTCATGTTCAAGAAAACGTATTCTGGGATAGGTTGGGTAAGAAGATTGTGTGCCAGACAGCAATTTCTTTCTCAAATATTGAAAGTACTGAAAAAATTAAACTGATATTAAGTTCTCTATTGAAAATCTAACCTGAAATAAAAAAAAATTTCAAAAGAAAAGAACATTGATTTAATTTAATGTTTCACGTTTATCAGATTCGGTAAATGCGCCTTTTATTTACTTTTAACGTTAATGCAGTAAAAGAATACGAGCTAGTATGAGGTTGATTTTCCTGATGACGATAAGTTAACTTCTTTAAAAAAAGAAGGAAGACTCTAAGTTCCAAAGTTACGATCTTCGTGTGCGGGACAAAAATGCGTAGAAAAAGACAAGACGGAGCGTATTTTATTTTTAAAGCCTTCCTTCCTTAGAAGATTCAATTTACGGTTGAATGTTTAAAACAAACTAAAATGGCCGAAAGAACTTAGCCAGCTTTACGAGTGTCCTTAAAGAAGAAGCAGATAAAGCAAATAAAAAGGAAAATAAGATCGAAAGAAACACACAAACTCAACTAGTCGTGAATCTTTTCTAAAGTTTTATTAATCTCCTGCTTCCGTAACTTAAAATCCACAGCAATTTTTGTTGCAATAAAAACGATAATCAGCTAATAAATGAAACTTCGAACTAAAATATAAAATCAATCTATATAATAAAAACAAATCTTGCTTCCCAAGGAAACCGAAGGAAATCAGCAAAAGACTCGCGAGGCCGTAAAATCCGGCACTTGAGCAGCGAGCAGCCGCAGCGAGGCGCGCAAAAGCGCAGCGGAGGCCAACAGAACAACCGTGGGGAGGGGGCCCAATAAAAACTCCGCTTACAAAATCCGAGCGTAAAGCGAAGATATACAGCTGATTAAGGGCAGGGAGGCACATCGGGGTGTGGCGCGCGCCGCGGCGGAAAACTCGGGTGCACTTGGCGATTTACGCGAAAACGGATTGAATTGCAGGCGGGCGCGATGTTCCACGAGATGGGACACGTCGCCGTGTACGTGTACGCGCGCCGGGGGCCTGTAACGAAACCCTGTCTGCATTAAAGCTGCACGCGATCGGATTCTCGCGCGCCGTCCCGAGGCTTATGAGCGCGGCCGCCGAGATTTATAATTCACTTTGGGAGGGAGGCTTCTGCGATATCGAACGCCGCGCGCTGAATTTATTAGCGAAAAGTTGGGACTCGCGATTGCTTTGTTGTTGGTGATGTGATTGTTAAGCGACGTTTCTTGGAGGGTTAGGCATTTTTTTAAAATTCTGTATATACAATTTTATTTTGGATTGCAAAATAAAATTTGAAGTAAAGATTGACTGGACTGAAGCAAAACACTGTAAAGTAAGGGTGTGATGTCGATGAAAATGAGTGAAGCAATGTTTAAATTAGCATTTGAACGAAGTTTAGACCATATTTTGTGTCTTCCTTAGGTGCTATTAAATTTTTCGTTTCATTTACATTGAAGAAAATACAAAATAGTATTGAAACATATATTGTGCATTATTTCTGACCTTTGTTTAAACAAACAAAATGAGTGAGAGAAGAATTAATATATAAAACACTGTAAATTTACAGCCCAGCATTCTAATCATCGAGTGCACGACGTGCTTCGGCTGCAATTTCGTACTAATTTATCTCCCGCACGTAACTTTAATAACAGATTCAAATTACACCGCATATTAATACCGTTGTTCAGCGATCCCTCAAGGATGATAAATCGTCGCGTAACATTACTCGAATCATCTCGACTTTAGCTTCTCTTTCACCCCTCCGGAATCGCGACGTATAATGTCCTGAAAACTCGTTAACCAATGAACTCGTCCACCTCGTCGACTTGCTCTGCCTTCGAATTTGCTCCTGACAGTCTTGCAAGTGTGAAAATCACTACTCACTCGACTGCTCGGATTCTTTAGCTCCGAACGGTGCGGAAGCACGAAGGACTGGAAGGGAGGATAAGGAGGACTCGGCCGTTTCTCGACTGGCAGGACAAAGTGTGCGGGCACGCGGTGCATTCATTCTTGCCTTTCACAGGCTCGCTATCGAAGGTCTTAATACGAATAGAATTTCACTTTTCTTACAATGAGAAAGAGTATTGGGTTAAATAAGATAATGCAATTCAGATAAATAAGAATTATATGAAATTTAAATTCCAATCGTAAGTGAATTGACGATATTTAAAATTTTAATTATAAAATTCTTAAATTTTTATTCTTAGAATTCGCAAAAAAACGCCCTTCTCTTCTCAGTCGAACCTAAAAACGAATCCCATCAAAGACAGCGGCGCTTACTAAATCAATTACTCGAAACTTGAGCGTCGGACTTTTTTCATTTCTCTTCGCACCCTCGACCAACACAAGTAACATCCATCGCGACTCCTTCCACGGTAAAAAAAGGAAAGGAGCGTTTCGGCGGAAGTTCGCCCGTTTCGTCCGGCGGCATGATTTATACCTCTGGCTCAAAGTCAACGGCACGCATTGGCCTTTTCCACGCCGCACCGAGGTTATTAACTCTCGCGCATCCGTGAACACCGGAGGAAATAATCGCAAGAAGGGCGTTGGGGAGCGCTTAAATAAATTACTTCGGCCGCAAAGAGTTCGCCGGTCGGCGGTTCGAGCTATTTAAAGTGTGACTTGTTGTTTCGTTTCGGGCCGGAATCGCAGCAGAACTGCTAATGGAGCGTGCTTTCCGCTGTACGAAGTGTCTTGGCCCAGTACTGTTCTAGACTTTATTGCTGGAGCATAAATCGTTTTTTTTTTTTTTAATATATATTTTTTTGTAATTGTGTGTTCGTGATTTGGCAGATGTTTCTATTTGAACGTTTGTTGCTATTATTATTTTTAAAAATAATGCGTTAAAATACGAAATAATTAAGTTATTTTAATTCTGTTTGTTCTAAATTCTTATTTACTTTTACAAACTTTTTCCATTACTCAGCTAAAACAAAATACAATATTACGGTCGAAATAAAAGTTACTTGAACCTTTCGTTATTTATATAGGAAAATAAATAAAAAAAAATACAATTTATACACACCCCCCAAACTAAAATTGTACCAAGAGCCAGCCCGTCCAAGAAACCGATACTTCAAATAATGACCAGCTTCCTCTTTGCTTTCCAGCGAACACTAGCCAGTACGCCCACTACGTCTTCAACACCTTGGATCACGACCACAGCGGGATCCTGAGCTTCGAGGTGAGTACATCTTTAAAGCACCTCCTTCTTTCCCGCGGGGAAAATCTTGTTATATAACCTCGACGACATTCGTCTTCTCGCGCGAAAACTTCGTAAAGGCTCTTTCATTGTTGCGAGCACATTAAGAGTACCGAGGTTGCGGACTCTTGCCTTTTTATGGACTGCACTTTCTCTCGACTTTTTACGCGTCGCTGCCGCTGTGATGAGTTTTAATAAATTAAGGAAGCCAATTTTTGCTTTCTTTTAATTATTTAAATACGTTTTATGGATTCAGTGGCGACTGTCTACTCTCTGGATTTGTGTAACAATTAATTAACTCACCGAAACTTACCGATATAAATGGTATACCATCATTCGACTGAAGTTTATATAATTCACTGAATCTCTTGACCCACTGGTCAATCCATCTGTAGGGAAAAAACGTATTCGTAACGAACGGTAAGTGGATATGCCACAAAAAGCCGGTTTTAATCCAGGACGAAAAAGTCGCGATTCAAAAAAAAAAAAAGAAAAAAAAACAAGCGAAAAAAATAAACTATCGAAATAGAAGCAGCTGGTATAGCAAAACTCGCTTCGTGCGGTAAAATCGAAACGCGCGAAATGGAAAGAGCAAACGATGCGAGGGATATTGGATTTCCCTGCACAGAAGCGAAACTAGCGATCTCGCTATTTACTTCAGAAACATATTATATTTAACGGCCGTAACGAGCGAACGAATAACGTACCTCGATACGTGCAATTAAGGGGTTTTTGTAGTTTTTTTATTGACGCAAAAAAATTTATTTCAAATATTCAATTTAGTTGAATCTATAGTCTATTAAACTTAGAGTTTATTACGAGTTGGTAGTAAAGACTGCCTGAATCTATGTACTTTCGATGTAAAATCGTGAATACCAAATGATTTTGAACGAAGTGTATTAAATTAACCATAAAAAAATCTATACCCACTTTTCAGAGTTGAAAAAAATCGATATTTTCGAAATACGATACGTCGGCAATGACGAGGTTGACTTTGTGCTTCTATGGTTGTCACTTTTACTAATGTCTATTTTCTGCAGCTTTTCTGCCCGCGGAACGCGTTAATTACCATCTTAATTACGTAATTAATTAAATCGGCGGGGGCGCGCCTGGCGAAATTAGCGGTCGACGGGAAAATTAACGCTCCGAGCGGTCACTGCGGTTCTCGTGTGACTTATGCACTTATCGCGGTGACGACTTTGCGGCCAGGTTTTAAATATATTTATTCTATCTGCGCAAGCATAAAACGACTCTTGGTCTGTAAGGTGAATTATTAATGAAGCAAAGAATATACGAAAGCACATATTATAATAAGAATTTTTGTTGTCAGCCATAAATAAGTATATTGGCTGAATATTCGCTGAGTATCCAGCCAATATTCTTATTTATGGCGTTTTAATGTAAGAGATATAACGACATCACAGGTCCATCCCATTGCATTCAATTTTAAGAAAGATTATAGTTAGATCGTATCTTCAAAAAAGTTTGTAAGATAAAGCTGGATTCTCAAAATTATTAATTCGCCTGCAATTATACTTTTTTAATTAAACTTAATCCTCCGGAGCCTTATCGAGATCACTATTCTCATTGGAGCCGAAGCCCTCAGTGCCGTCGTAAATTCTCTTCTCCTTGCACGGCTTGTATAAGGAGGGTTTACGAGGACAGGATTAACCGAGCGGCGATCCGTCAACAGTTCCGGGCACAAATAACCCACGGATCGATGGTCATTAACGTCCTTCCGCGATATGATAAGGCGGACGCGTCGGTCATGATCGAGCGCAGTTTGTCCGGGCTCGTATCAATGGGGAACGCGCGCAGCTTCCTTGGCCGAGCCGTTTGCCTGCGGCCAATATTTACGCTGCCCTGATGCATGGATGCGCTCCGCCGCTGCTTGCGGTTTCTGTTGCCCGTTGAGAAACGTGCCTGGAATTTAGAATTTCGAAATCTTTTTAGTTTTGAGGAATTATTTATTTTTTTTATGCGGCTTGTACAGTGTACTATTTGTTGATGACTTGGTTGACAGTTTGATGATATGATTTACTTCTGTAATATATCAATTTTTCAGTAGTAACAAGAAATTACAGTCAGTCTTCAAATGTTTGTTGCGAGTAGTTACAGAGTTCAATCTATAAAAATCCTTTAATAAGTTATGTACGAATCGAAGGCGTTGGTTTCAATCAAACGTCAACGTTCAATCAAACGTTGGTGCAATAAAACATCTAATTTCCCATTTCCAGAATCTTACATTACACACAAGTGTTAGATTCGACCTTGCGCCGATAAAGAAAAGGAAGAAACCATGCTCTGCACCTTCATCGGGCAAGATCTCCCGACGACTTAATTAAAGCAAGAGTGCGGAGCGGCTGCGGAAAATGCAAAATCCTTATCGCTCGGTTCGAAAATAAAAGCTCACCTGGCGCAAAGTCTAAAGTACGTATACATCCGCCCGCGGACCGCAGAGGTGCACCGCCGTGTACACAGGCTAATTATACTAAGTATAATCCCGTGGCGACGGCAGAGTGCGGGAAGCCTCGAGCGTCACCGCATGCGCGAATATCCAACAAGATAATTGCATTACCCCGTAATTATAATTGCAAGCGCTCGGCCGGCGACGGTGCGAGCTTTTACGCGCCTACACCTCCGGGGAATTTTTTCCGGGGAAAAATCTTTTTTCACTCTTTGTCACCAGATAATCAGGAGTCGTGGCGCGTTTCTTGGATTTTCTTAAAGTTTTGGATCATATACATTTGGATTGTATTTGTAAATATTATTAAAACTTTAATTTCAGAGTTGTTCTGGTAAACTTGGGTTTTGAGATTCTATAAATTATTTAACAACGAATTTTTCCCAAATTTATAAACCATTAAAAATATAAAGGATATAAAATGTATGAAAATTCTTATTTTTTAATGAATTTATGAAAATTATGTAGACACAAAATTGGAGCAATCTTTTATTTCTAAAGAATGTTTTTTCAAATTTTGGAATAATTTAAATATAAAATTTATAATATAAAATTATGTGTCGAATACTAATTTGATCTTTGTTACCTACAAAGAGTTAACAAAAAATAGTTCTAATTGTAACATTTTACTATAATAACTTCGTAAAAAAAACTTGAACACACTTAAAAAGTCAACTTTAACATAGACTTCCAAAGGTTTTCTACTCTTTAAAAAGCAAACTTAAATAACTATCTTAGAGTTTCTAACTATTCCACTCCAGGACAAAACGCACTAAATAACAGTCCGCCTTAATCTCGAAGCCCAACTTTCGGGGCGCTCGTAAGCAGCTAAATTAATCCAAAAAAACCGGGTCTCGCAAAAAGCAGCCCCGGCAAAAATGCAGCCAGCTCCATCTTTCTCGGAGCGCTTCCTTAATACTCCTCCCTCTCGTAATCGCATTAACCGCCCCCGGCGGTGACAGAGCGCGCTTCAGTCCGAAAAAAAGTTGCCCTCCTCGCGTGAAATCGCCGGCTGCGACGCTTCCTGAAAGCCCTTTCCTTCCTCGCCGGAATATGCACTCGTTAGGAACAAGGCTGCCCATTTCTTTTTCTCCCCCGACGGGCGACGAAATTATTTGGCTTTTACGAATTCTTGTTAACTCTTTGCTCTTCTTTCCTTCGTTGATGGCACTTTTACGGTTTTTGTTTTATTAAAGAATTCTTCTCTTCGAGCTTTAGACTGACGTTCTCGATGGTTAATGTAGATAACAGAACTTTTATATGCTGGTTTTTATTGTTTATTAGAAGGTTGATAATCAAAATTTAATCTTGTAAAGATTATTGATACGATTTTTTAAAACTACTTTTAAGTATAACATTAAAAAATAACCTACATATTATCTATAAATAATA
This sequence comes from Ormyrus nitidulus, assembly GCA_900474335.1. NCBI lineage: Eukaryota > Metazoa > Arthropoda > Insecta > Hymenoptera > Ormyridae > Ormyrus > Ormyrus nitidulus. The sequence goes on from UCOL01001329.1 coordinate 31,090, forward strand.
TATAATAATAAACTAAGAATAATCTCATCTTATAAAGATTATGTATTTGTTTTCATAAAATTTGTATACTATAATTTTAGCGCACATAATTGTGCCGACTTATTTAATTCAAAGTCATCACACATAATAATCCTTACACCTGAAAAAAAAATCGACAAATTCGAAGGCAAATAACAAATTATACATCAAGTTACCCGTAAAACGAGAAAAACAGGCTCCACTTATCTCGTGATCATTGACTTGACCTGAAATCCAGTCGCGTATGATCTCAGTTTCGCCCACAAAAAAGTCCCCACCCTCGCGGCCAAATGATTTTCCACAAAAGCTCTCGTCGTGAAGAAAAGGCACCGAAGTGGAGGAAAGAAAAGTCGAGGCAAGGAAAGCTGGGAAAGGGTCTCGAGTTGCGAAACCGAGGAGTGCGCGATCCTCGTGACTTAAATATTTAGCAACCCCCGAAGCGTGGATATATATATATATATATATGTACCGATATGTACATACTTGCGTGTAGTGATTGGTCCTGCAGAAAAGTACATTTCGGGAAAATAGATTTTTTGCATATTTCGTAACCCATTGCTTATAAATTTGTATAAAATTTTTCGAAAATTCGAAATTTATTTAAAACTCTTGATTAGCATCTTCTGCAAATGTCAATTTTTAAGCATAGAATAAGAGCCACAATTACTTTATTAGACATATGGATTATTCATAAATAAAACAAAGGAAGTCGATAACCTGCAATTAAAAAATCTCTCGCATACGAGAGCGTCGATTAATCTCTCTGATCTCGTAATACCGGTATTGCATAGCTTTATGAATAGGAATAGCGAGGATGAAGTCTAGCTGGTAGAACTACTGGTCGAATATCTCGTCCCGATAGACCCAGAATTTCGCGGATCGGATAAACGCTCCATTAGCCGTAAACGTACGGCTGGAATTTCGCATCGGCCTGATGGATATTTTGCCGCGACAAAGTAACGCGAAAGTCCTAATAATCGCGAGCGCATTGCTATCCGAGAGCAAATATTGAATCGTCGCCGCTGTGGTCATTGTGTTCTGGTCAATTTACGCACCTCCACTCGACGGTACACTGCAAGATTTCAGGCGTAAATGATGAAATAAGGAATCTAACATTTAAAATGAACTATAAGAAAAGTTTATTTTTTTAGTTTAAAAGTTCTAAGGAATCGAAATTGTTAAAGTTAACAATTCTCATAATTATTTATGTGTGTAAATTATTCCTGCAACTTGAGCAGAATCATTGTTTAATTAAATAATAACACAAATTATTCTAGATAATTATATAATCTAAAGTGCAAGTCATTTCAGTCAAGTTTCTAACTATTGCGAGTAGTGGAATTCTACGCTTATTCCGTTAAGCGTCTTCTTACTAAAATTAATCTTCCAAAATTCATGTCCTCTTCCTATCTTACTATCGACGTACGAAGTCTTACTTGAAATTCTCGATCAAGCTTTAAAACTTACTCAAATTTCACTAAACTTTCCTAAAATTACGCTTACCCGTCTTCAAAATCCCCTGCAAGCAAAGCAAGCTGCCAACTTCGCAGTCCGAATGCATCTTCTCCGAACGAAACGAACTCCCAACTCGTCTTTTTGCAGTATCACCGTCGTCGCAACAAGCAGCGAAAAGTACTCGAGAAAGCTCGTCTAACGGAATGAAGTCCCACGGCGTATACTCGGCCGCGAACTCCGCCCCGTAAATGAAATTACCCTCAGCCGTCGTCCAGCGCGCATGCGCGAGAAAGCGCGTGCAAATCAGTTATTCCGAGTGCGCCGGGAGGCGCGCGATTTACAGCGCGTACGTGCAGCGCACCGAGGAGACAGGCGCGCGGCGATCGTTCCGCACTGGTCTGCGGGAGCGGACCTATCGCAGGACCGGATGATGATACACTCGCCGCATAATTCCGATGGGACGTGACGCCGAGAGCTGCGGGGAAAACGAAAGCGCCGGATTAATGTTCTCCGGGGTGCTTGCCCCTCAACTTTTGGAGAGAAACCGGGCGGAAAGTCGATTGCGAAACCGAGAGTGCGCGACTAGTTGGCAGTTTGCGGACATTTTTTCTGCTTTTTAGATGTTGAACAATTGTTTTGAAGTTTAGGCCTTATTTTTTTTTGTGTTTTGCTAAAGTTATTAGATTTTGTACGTTTACTTTATATTGGACAAGTGTGGATTTTTTTTTCATTTTTACAACCAACTCAAATTCTCTTTTCATGTTTTATGCGGCTCTGCATTTATGTACTTTCATACAATAATATTCAGTTTACAACGTTCATATCAATTTTACTTATTCATATAGAAAACAGACACCGGCCCTCCTCGATTTACTAGCTTTATAAATCTACTAGCTTTATGACGGCCTGGCGGTCTTATCACCAGGACCATCATTTACTATAATAAACTAAAAAAGCACGAAGTGGAGATATATTATTCCAATTCTCCTGAACTAGTACAAAGTACCCAACTAAAGAGTATAAGCTCGAATCTTAAAAACCACCCCGACCACAAATCCCCGAAGAGCGACCTTCTCCGTTCCCCTAATTATGAACGAAGAAACGCGGATGCGTCATAACTTTCAAGGCATGCGCAGAATGCGCAATGGGGCGCGCAGCTCGCCCGGAGCCAAGATACATTCCAGCTTGGTGCATCCTTTGGGATCGCGTCGACGCGGACTAATACGTCAAAGTCCAACGCCGCGGGCCCGCAGCCACTTCGCGGTACAACAATTCGCGAGTCGCGAGGGAGGAAACGTAGCTTTTCGCGCCGCCTGCCGACGACCCGCAAACGAGGAGAAGTCTGCTGGCGATGATTTCTCGAAGGCTTCCGAAAGACGGAGTTTGTAGGTCAAGATTTTTTGCCGGGGTGCACATTCAAATGCGACCCGCGAAAGCGTGGAATTATTTAAACGCCACCTAATAAAATGATCTTTACCTCGGCGCTTCTTTGAAAAAAACTAACAAAAACCCACCACCTTCTTGACAAACGAGAAACTCCCCACGCGGCGAGAGGAAGAAAGCGGCGGCGGATTTCCGGTGCGGTGCCCTGCCCGGCAGTTGCGGTCTGGCGAGGAGCCACGACGGCTCCTGCTGCTGCGGCTACTTTGAGTAGGTTTACAGACTCGCTCGCCTTGTATACTTGTCGTCGCGAAGTTTAGCAGCTTGTTTATCGAAACCACGCGCGCGAAAAGATTAGGGTGTTTTTTTTGCCCCCACGATGAGTCGAACGTACACCGGGGGTTATTTAGTCAAGTTATTGACATCCGGCAACTCGTGGTTACCATCGGATCTGTTTTAGCGTGAGTGAAAAATTATCATCTGACGTTTGATTGGAGTTAAATGAACATATTAAAATAGCGTTTACATTTTTAATCCAATTCAAGTATCATGATATTTCTTCAAAAAGAAGTTACTAGTAGGTTATATATTTCTAACAAAAATGTAGAATAAAAATCAAAAGTCAAATTTAAAACCTTTCACAAATCCAAAAAAAAAAAACCAGAAAATCCCGTCACAATAAACAACAACGAAAATCAATAGAAATTCAACGAGATACAATCGGCAGAGCGACGCGACGCGGCTCTTCCGCGAAAACGCCGAGCTCGCGCGTCCGATTTATTTACGACGAAGCCCGTAAATTCGCCGAACGAAGGCGACGGCAATTAAAGCAAAGTAATTGCGAATGGACGGCGAATTATGCGAGAAACCGCGGCGCGCGACCGGTGAGGCCGAGAGGCGATATACATGTATACATTCGGGTCAGTCGGCCAGCGTCCGACGGCTCTCCGAGCTCACGGATGCATAGAATTTCCAATCGGACATCACGCGCGGAGAAGAATTTACGCTGCGCTGCTGCCGTGAATTCGAGAACTTTTACCGACACGCAGCGACGAGCGAGAATCTTTCGGCGGCGCAAATCGAATTAGAAACTTGCCGCCGCGAAGTGTGCAGGCGGCGAGCTATACTTGCCGCCTGGGATTTCGGAGTGCGTGGTAACGCCCTTTGCTGCTTGGATTCCGGGCCCTCGGAAAGAAAGTTTGCAAAAATTACTATCAGACGAGAGATTTAGTGTTGGGTACGGTGTTTTAATAATTATTAAGGGTCGTATAATAATTATACGCGTTAAGTGTACTCGGAGTATCAATATTCCGCGGTCGAATGAAAATGAGCTTTGTAAATTATCCCTTTTCGCCGTTTGCATAAATTCATAATCACTGCAAAATTATAAATTTCGCGAGAATTAAATGAAAAAGCTTGCAATAAATCACTTCAACTTCGCCGGATTCACCGTACCTCAATATTTAAACCACCTCCGGCGAAATCTTGTCAACCAAAAACTCTTCCTTAATTTAATATACAAACAAGCCGAAAAACCAGTGGTCCGGGCGCAAACGCAGCCGCAAACGCGAACGCAAACTCGGCGAAGCAGATCGTACGGCGGGCGGCAGCAGCAGCAGCAGCAGCAACAACGACAAACCGACGTGTCGGCGATAATCGCCGACTAAATTGTAAGCGTTGCGCGCAGGTGGCGGCGAAACTTTATCGCCTGGAGAGTCGGCCTGTTATCCGGGCACGCGATTAGCCTCGTAATTAACGCGCGATCAAGTGCTTCGCCTCGCCGTCTGGGTGTAGTAGGTCCGACACTTTAATAAGATCGATCTGCAGGTCTGTATCTGCCGCCACTCCATCACGATAGCCGCTTCCGTTTATCTCTGGTCGGGGCTTCGCGGAACCGGGGCTTCCAGGTGACACGATTCTGCCGTTTGCTGGATTTTTAAAGGCCGTGCGTGCAGTGAATTGGGGAAGGTGATTGAGTAGGAAGTTAAGGAGACGGTGATTGAAAGTTATAATGACGAAATTACTTCGTTGGGAATAAACGAACTTATTATCAGCAATAGATGTTTTAAAAATCAATATTATTCTCTTATTGTTGCGATTCCCCTTCTTCTGTAGCGAAATTTTTTACAAAATATTAGACAGTTCAAGTGCATATATAGTGATGTGTACATGTAGTGATGATACTTGAAAAGAGTACTTCAAATACTTTTTCGTAGAACAGAGTAACGCTTCGTTTAGAAAAATGTAAACATTTTTCGATGCGAAAGCACTTGTACGGGTACTCAATATGAATAGAATGCAATTCTGTAGAAGAAAAGCGTACCACTCTATTATTATTTTTTTTTCTTTTACAAAATTCACAAGTCGTTCATCCATTTTTTTTTTTGTTTTTTAACGATATACCTAAACATACATTTCAGTTAATTACATAATAGAAAAAATCCTTGAGCTCTTCAATGTTCCGTTTTGCACGAAATCAATATATATTTCTTTCGCGCAAACGCGATCACACTAAATTTCGCCAGCTCGTCACCGTCGAAGCACTTACGCCGGAAAAAGGAGGCGAGCCTCGATGGATCGAGGTGCGCACGTAAAAGCGAAATTGCGAACACGTCAGCGGCGCAGTTGCGACGCTGCACTTAAAGCCGAGAGGTTCGAGGCGCGATTATGGGGCCGTCGCGAGACTAATTTCATTCCTTAACGGCGACGCGACTTACTGTAAACTCTTTTTACGGGGCTCCAGAGCCGCGAGGACCAATAATAAGACAGCTGGTAGGCTGTTTACGGCTAAACGATCGGCCAAGTGTCGGTGCGTCGTTTTTTTGTCGGTTTCTAGTTTAGCGCTTTGTCAAAAGTTCGCGCTTCTGCGATAATCTTTTCATTTGTACACATATTTTATATATAACTAAAGATAATATAATATAATAAACATCAAAATAAAATTCATTAGAAGAGCGGTCTTGGCTCAGGCGATTAAGGTATATCGCTTTGTTTACCTCACGGTAAACGCCGGACTTAGCTTCCCTAGAGAAGGCTGCCCGAGGGCGTAGGTTCAAATTCACCCGTCAGTCCGACAATTTCGGAAACATTTCGAAAAATGTTTGACGGATTTTTCGGTGGCGGGAATCGAACTCGTCGACCGCAATAACCCTACAGAAAAACCGAAGTAAAAATACATATTTCAAACCTACTGATACCCAAAAGGGGGACGCGACATTAAATAACTAAATTAAAAAAAAATTCATTAATTGTCAATTGAGAAATAGAAACAGGAATTAAATTTTGAAATATTAAGAGTTACTGAAATAAATGTGTATCATACACTTAGGAACTGTGAATTTTCTTTTACATTAAAATACAATTTCGACTCGTGCACAAGCAGTTTATTTTATATGCATATTTATTAAATACTCGAATATATTAATTAGTACTAAAAATATTTTCTTACCCTACTATTCGGTATTTTACTTGCAAAAGCACTGCAAGATGTTTATCATTGTTCTTATTTTGAGGATATTATTCGGAAACCTACACAGTTACGAACGTGTTAGTTTTTGTATCGTTTTACCCCAATAACAACATACTCCATATAATTTACATAAAATTTTCTAAAAATTAATACAGTTTCTGTAAATAGAAATTTATTAACCGTGCCTTTTTTCAATCCAGATTTACAAGCTTATATTGCATAATTCCGGTAACGCCTAGTTTATCGCTCGGCATATCATCCTCAACATAGCTGTTTACAACCAGCAGTCTGCGTTGCGCCCTTCCTCTTTCCTGCTTAACTTCATTAATTCTGCACGCAGAAATCTGTTCAGTTCTGGAAAAAAGGTATCCTACCCATCAATCAACCCTCCTCATTCTCTCGGAGTTTTTACGTTTTCTCCGGGGAGGCCATTTCCGTGCCCCGCGTATATTTACATACGTAAACATTTCACTCGCGTTCACAGCAGACTTTATTTATGGGTTATAAATAAAATCCCTCGCGAACATCATAATAATGAGGGACCCTCTACTATATCGCCTCGAGCCTGCAATTCGCTCCGCTGCTAACGTTGAAAGCTTCTGGAATTTACGAGGTGCGCGCGGGGAGTATAAAGAGCTCGCGAATTTAATGAATTATTCGCGCATTGATTTAATTGATTCGACGATTGAGTCAGCTCTTGCCGAATAAATAGAGTGTATTTTACAGGGAAGTAAGTAAAAGCTTACTTCAAAAATATCGATCTGCAAGTTCTAAGGGAAAATAGTTTATTCGGAGATATCTATCAAAATGCTTTTAGTTTTCGAGGACGCGCATATTTGAAATAAAATGTTGTGCTGGCAACATTTTTGTAAGATAAAGTAAAAATGTATTATCATAAATTGTGTTCACGCCTTTTTCGAGATTTTGTCTTTTCAAAATTACGCCATGAATAATTTATAAACCTTTATATTTCGTGCAATAAATTGACAAGTTTTCTACTAATTCATCAAGCATCTTAATTTTCACTGAAAATAAATCTTTTACAAAAACAGTAATGTTACTGAATGGTATAAAACTTAAATCTATAAAATATGTTCGTAAATATAATATATTACGCAAAATATTATTTTCAAGTCCATACACCTTTGATGAATAAGTTATTAATAATTAATAACAAGTTAATAATAAGTTATTATAACAAAAATAAAATACAAAGAATTTCGAACCAAAAATCTCTTTTTAATTTTCCCTATATTCCTACAAGATTCGCCAATAAGCTTCCCACTAACATTTTTTCATGAACCTCCCTCCACAAATAACGTTGTATTGTTACTTTTAGTTAGGATACGTGAATGGGACGATTCCTAGGGCAATAATTTAAGAAACAGTAGGTTTCAATTAAATATAATTTATTTAATCGCGATCTTGATAATCACTAGAACCAATCTATTAGGTAC